>CAUYSK010038548.1:0-17815 GCA_963575035.1 Avahi laniger
TGGGACTGGGACTTTTTACAACAGACATGTTATAAAAGAAGTATTGTGGTTTTTTAAATGTTGATCTGTACAACAGCAGCTGAGAAATATAAATTGTCTATGTGTTCTTATTTTATCAACATGGGAACTAATCATTCTACAGCTCAATGTTCTAATTCCCCTGGTACTTGGGAAGAGTTCTGGATTCTTGCCTAAGCTAAAATCTATAGCACAGACTTTTTTTGTTTTATCTGGCCTGCTCATTCCATCTCTTTACCTCTCACCTTTGGTGTATCCTTGGATACACACACACACACACACACACACACACACACACACCCTGTCCTATGGTATCAGCTAGTCTTCCCCACCTCCTTGGGACAGCTCTCAACAAATAGAACCTCATCACTCTAAAAAGTTCACCTATTTATCCAGTTATTGAAAAAGTAGCATTTGAGAATCAGAGAGATACTGGGAGGGGACTAGCCTGGTATTGCAAGAGGTGGTTATTTGTGGACAGTAGAGCTTCTTTTCTTCTTTGTATTTTTTTAATTGACTGAAGTTTTAAGAGTAAATATATAGAGATGATACAGATATAGATATATACATAGATCCATCTATATAGATAGATCTACCTATATATCCCTCTTTATATATATAATATATATAGTCTATATATATTTAATAGTTTAGTATATGGCATACTATTCAGCCATAAAAAAGAATGAAATAATGTCCTTTGCAGTAACTTGGATGGAACCGGAGGCTATTATCCTAAGTGAAATAACTCAGAAAGTTACTTACTGCATATTATTGATATAAGCAAGAGCTAAACAATGGGTACATATGGACACACAGAGTGCAATAATAGACACTGGTGACTCCAAAAGGTAGGAGATTTGGAGGGGGGTGGGGATGAAAAATTACCTATTGTACACTATTCAGGTGATGGGTACACTAAAAGCCTAGATTTCACCACTTTGCAATACGTCCATGTAACAAAACTGCACTTCTACCCCCTAAATCTACAAAAATTTAAAAAGTTTTAAATAAATAAAATTGTTCTCAGAACAATCTCAATACACATGCATATGCAGATGTACTTTAAACATGGTTAAAAATGTAATTAAAATAAAATTTATAATCACTAAATTTTGAAATATATTTCCGTATTACTTGAAATCTAACCATCATTAATTTGGACTTCATTATTTTAGTTTTAGATAAATAATATTTTATTTTTCATCAATGTCTAAAGTTATGTGTATAAACCAGAAATACTGTTTAAGATCTACACAAATAATTTTGTAAAAGCACATTTTTTTTTTACCACATTCGTTTACAAAACTCAGTGTGTTTAATAACTTATTACATGTATAAAATGAATGAAAGAGCAGTAAGAAAAAGGAAATATGGAGAATGGACTTCTGTTTCTTAGGATCTTCCAGAGATTCTTGGTTCAAAATTAAACCAGAATGTCAGCAGGAGTTCAAGAGCAGCCTAAATATAGCAAGATCCCATCTCTACAAAAAATTTTAAAAAATTAGCCTGGTGTGATGGCACATGCCTGTAGTCCCAGCTCGGAAGGCTGAGGCAGGTGGCTTGTTTAAGCCCAGGAGTCTGAGGTTACAGTGACATGTGATGACGCCACTATATTCTATCCTAGGCTACAGAGTGAGATCGTGTCTCAAAACCAAAAAACAAAAAACAAAGAAAACGTTTCTTATCTTACAGCTTTGGAAGTTACTGTTTTGTTTTGTTTTTAATATGATTTTTTTTGCCAAATCAAAGACATAAGAGAAATACACTCAACCAAATTTAAATAGCATTTGTCAAATTAAAGAAAATATTCAAGTTGGGGCCATACAATCACTAAAGAATTATACTTGGATGCAATAAACTTCTTATCTTAAAAACCTAAGACATGTAAGCTATATATTTTCCCCATTCCAAAGGACAAAACAAAAATCAGACTTTTGTGAATCTTAAGTTAAATTCAGTGTTAAACATGAATAATTACAGCTTTCTATGGCGAATATTCAATAATTAAATTCTATATTCTTTTAAAAGAGTCATAAAGGTTTATTTTAGACAAATGATTAATTTATTTCAAAAGATCAAATTCCAGAATTTTAAAAAGTCTTTCTTCTTTGCCTTATTCTTCAATTCACATTTTAATAATTTAAATTCCAATATTATTGCCAAGATATTATAGGCAATTTTACATCTCATTAACCTTGCTTTGTTTTAATTATAAAGATCCTTTGTTAGATTCCTCTAAATGATCCAGTTTATAATTTCAGCCTGTCCTGGGGAGTACTTTAATTCAGCTGCACATTCATCAACTGTTTTTGTCCCGTTAATTGTAGACAACTGCACAATTGCTTTCTCCAGCTATGATTGATGAATTGTATTTACGAGTGTAGCTGTTAAGCAGGATAAACATTTATAACAATTTCCACTTAAAGATTTTTATCTCCATTCCCATAAGGACAAATTAAAGACTGATATTCTAACAACCAAGAGAAAGTGGGTTTTTTTCAAATGTGTCATTTTAAAGCAGTTTAAAAAGTTAAAAAAAATGCAGCACATCCATGCAAATGGGATAAAAGCTTGTGCAAGGTATCTAATTTGTGCTTAGCATGTAATAGGCATCAACAAATAGCCAGAAGAACAGGGTAATGTGCCTATACTGCAACTGCATCCCAACTATCAAAATATGACACTGTTTTGAACCAGAACTCATAGTTCAAATTTGTGAAAGAGAAATATCTAGATTGAAAGAAATGATCCAAACTAAAGATGGAGGTAAGCAAAATTCCAATTATACATTATATGCAATAACAAAAACAAACACTTCCATTTTTTAAGCACTTATATTACCACAGTCATAACAAATGTTATACATATCATTTTGAACCTTCAAAGAAACTGGGCAAGAAAAGTGCTACAATATTCTACAGCTGTGAAAAAAATGTCAGATGAAGATTATGTTACTTGTCTAGAGTTTAAGAGTTTTTCAATGGGAGAACTGTTATTTGAACGCAGTATAGATAAAATATGTGTGCTAAGTATTATATTAGGCACTGTGTAAATAATCATAAAAATACCCTACCAATAAACAGACACCAATGCTATAGTATAATAAGCTTAAACCAAGGGGAAACGAAGGTGCTGGGAGAACACAGGCATCTAATCCGGATTAGGGGTGGGGAGGGGTTGGTACACAGGGAAGAGATTATTTTCATTAAACTATGAGAATGTTTTAAAGCAAACGCCTATATTCTTTTGTACTGTGGATGCTGGGGAAAACATTACACTATCAAAGACAGCAACCTCAACTAGTTCCCCAAAACCATCCGGCAATCTCCTGAGGTTTCCTTCGTCTTCTCTCTCCTCCGTTTTTCTAAAACGGATATTTTTGGTATTTGTCACATTATTCTCCATCTTCTCAAATAGGACATGTACTTCCCCAATTTCCATTCTCAGCAAATGATCCTACCTGCCACTTAGTAGATAAAACAGAAGGCATCATGTGAGAAATTCCTCTGAATCCTGCCACCAACTTAGTTGCCTGCGTCTTTTCTCAGTGCTCTACCACAAAACCCATCCTTCTACCTTAGTGCACCCCCTCTCAGAGACTTTACTCTGTCAATATTGTGTTCTTTCCCTCCCACGACATTGCTTCTTTCCATCAGCATTTAAGAATTCTCAAATTCTTCTTTCTAAAAAATGCTCCCATCCCCCAAAATTTAAACCCTATCCACCTCCAGCAACCACCCTCTTTTCCCTTCTTGGTCAAACTTCTTTACAGAAGTACTTGCTGTCTGTATTTCATCTCCCAATCACTCTTCAAATAAAAACAACCTAGCTTCTGTCCCTGTACTTTAGGTAATCACCACTTTTTTAAAAGATACCTCCCTCAATTATTTGCTCTCACAGTACTCTCTACGTGCCCTTTGGCACACTTACTACACCTGTAATTATTTAATCTAAGACTGTTGGCCCCACCAGACTGTAAACTCTAAGGAGCTAGGGCCTGGATCTACAGGCAGCATCTTTAGCACACTGGTACTCACTGCTGTAAGGTTGGATGAGATCACCATGACCCTCTTGTGACTGAATCCAGTGGTCCCTTTAATCCTAACTTAAAAATCCTCTTTCTATTCACTACTCTTTTCTTCATTCCTTCAATAAATATTTGTAATTGATAACTACATGCTAGGTACTGTTCCAGAATGCAGGGATACAGCAGCATATAAAACAATGAATAAGATACACGATATTAAGGAAAGTATATTTTAGTGGGGGAGAAAGATGTAAACAAGCAAACAAAGCAGATCATTTGAGATGATGTTACTAAATGGTAAAACAGGGTCATGTTGCGGGTGTGGTAACTCAGTAAGATGGTCAGGGGAGCCTCTGTGAGAGGTGACATTTGAGACGATAACTGAAAGATGAGAAACGACCAGTCATGCGAAGGTGTGGAGGAAAGGGATTCCCAGTAGCTGTGCCTACATCCTTTCAGTTACTCCCAGCACCCTTAGCACAGCTTACAAACCCCTTCATGGCATGACTTTTGCCAACAACCCTTGCCTCTCTGTGGCTGGCACACAATATGCACTTAAATAGCTGCTGACTGAAAATAGCTCCCCAGCGACATGTCTTCCTGTCTTTTGCTTCTAGGCCTCTGCACCATACAATTCCCTCTGCCCAGAATTTTATTCCTCTATTATTTTTCACCTGGCTATCTCCTGATCATCTCTAAAATGGCATTCCTTTTGGGTAAGTGCACTTTTTGAAAACCCTGATAACTTCACCACCTGGTGGAATGCATCCCTCCAGACTAGGTTACGTTACTCTGCTGAAAGATTGCATCAATACCTATATCGCCTTTTTCATAGCACCCTTAGATTATTACATGTGCTTGTCTAATGTGTGCATTACCCAAAATATTCAGAGCCATGAGTATTTCATTCACTTCTCTATTCCAAGCTCTTATAATAGCATTTGTTATGTAGGAAGTGCTGAACAGACATTTTCTGAACTCGTGCGTACATCATTTGCTCTTGTATATTTATAGCTATTCATGTCTGAATTCTTATTCCTAAATCATTTTCATCTGGAGGAACAACTGCTATGAAGAGTGGAAACACAAATTTAGGATGGCAAAAAGAATACTATGGAGAGTATTTTAGAGATTTTCATAGATTAACATTTTAAAAAATTATAACTTTCTGTATTTTTAACTCCTTTCCTAATATGAAACAAATATCAAACTCTATCACTGAACAATAAAACCATATCAGAGGCTTAAAACCTCTGACATTAGCAAGTTTCCATACCTCCTTTTCTAATCTAATAATTAAAAATCTTAACTTAAGTTCTGGAGGTTCAATTCTGTAACTTTTTGGAGAGTTACTGATGGTAAGATACATTTTTTACTTCAGTAAAAAAAAAATACTTTTTTTACAGTTGAAATATACAAAATAAGCATATATGTGAATTCAGAGTTATTTCTGAATGTGACATGACAGTGATAAGACTTGCTAGATATTTTTTTCTATTTTTTATCACTTGAAAATGGATAATAATTATTACCACTTCTTATCACAATGAAATTTTGTAAGAAACAGTAAGTGCTGTTATGAAAAATACTATTTGAGTTATAAAGGAAAACCAGTATTTTCCTGCATCTTTTGTATTGCAGTGAATATAAAGCTTATTTTAAATTTTAGACCTCTGTTATGACTAAAAATGATTAGGTCACAGAATATCAAAATGAGAAATATATATTAAGAAGACTTAGTATAAAAACAGAGATTATTTCTCACAATATAATACAATAAAAGAAATGAGTAACATTTTAAGTTAATTTTTAAAAAATTGAGTTTCTATGCCATATATAAACTAATTTTCAAGGAATATTCTTTCATGACCTCCCCCTTGAAAAAGGTAAGTTTTATATATAGTAAGCGTTATTTCCTTATGAATCTAATTAGGGCTGGCTTCAAATGTGAAATAAATAGGTTATGCCAAATACTCGGTAATTATTTTCCTAAGAATGCCCTACATCATGCAAGAAATTCAAGTTGTAAAGGAAGCTCTACATGTCAAATGGTGATAGTTACATGTGTCTCCGTGTGTCCACTGCCAATAAAACACTACAAAAACCGTAGTTAACAATTATTTATCACAAAGTGATAAATGTAACAATGGGTTCAAACATGATTTCACTTACTGTTTTAACAGTGGTATATATAAATTCCTAAGACTGTTATGCTTCCTATATTTAACATCCTTCACATTTTCAGTTGGGTCCTGAATGTATGACATGTTCAGATAAAAGTGTTTCACAGGAACTGATGAGAGGCTGAGGGAGTAAACACTGAGCATCGCTCTGAAAACAGATGGAGTGGCAGATGGGATTGCAGATTGGGTTCACTTGATCTGTGTAAAACAACTTTACTACTCAGTAAGATGGGGCTCAAATCTCACAAAAACCTTATAAAGTTTGTCCCTTTATTGCATACATGCCTTTTTATCCAAAAATAATAAGTTTAACATTTTAAACTTTGTTAATTTAAAGTTTCAATACCTATGTGATAAATTATTTAACTAAAAGATATTTCTTCTTTGGAACAGATGGTAGGAAGGAACAGTTGCCCAGTGGAATAAAATGTACACTGACTAGTTGTCCAAAAATTGTAAAATTAATTACCTTCCTTCATTGATGAGTTCAATAAATGCAAGTCCTGCATTCTTCTGAATAGAATTTTGCCATTCCTAAAAGGAGAAACCAAACCAAACATAAGAAAAATGAACATATAGTGAAAGTACATCTGATTTAAGGATCATGTTGATGTTGTTAGTAACTTCCACATTATATTATTTCTAAACGTCTTTCAAAATTTTTATAACAAATGTTATTTTGTATGAAATCAAAATTTTAAAAAGTATCCCTGTATCACTTAGTTTAGAAGGTGCTTTTGAATTGTCAGAAAATTTCAGGCCTGATACAGGCTGAGGTGGAAAGTGAGATTGCATCCATACAGGGCTTGTAGCATAAAGCTTCCTTCCAAAAGAGACCAAACGACGAAAAGAGACCGAATGTGACTATACAAGGACTAGAAATATTTGGGATAGAAAACTTCAGCTCCTAATATAGAGATTTTCCATTGATATTGTAAAATGAAAATTAGAAATATGAATTATGTATTTAGATTGACTTGGAAGTGAAATGTTCTAATTATATGTACATTCCAAATTATGGAAACCTACATAGAAAAAAAGTTACAAGTAAAACTTTTTGAAATTAAAAAAAAATACTTAACAGTAAACTTATAGCTAAATATGTAATATTTAAATAACGATGTAATTTCTCTTTGCTAATTTAGATTAGAGTATATTTGTGAATCTGGAAGTCCTAGAGGTCAGGGTCATCATTATGAATATAAGTGACTGTCACATTGTGTTTTTAATTAGAAAAGCCTATTGCTTATTTTATACTCTTCCTATGGAATATTTAGAATATGATTTAATTTTTTTTGGTTTATTCTAATTATTATTTCCACTTTTTAAAAAATATAGCTCATAAATAGCAAATTTTTAGATTGAAAATCATATCTCCTCTAATAGTTCTATAAATAAAATACTCCCTTGAGTCCCCTAATACAATTTAATAAAAAATTCTTATTGATCATTCATGCCACTCATCTGCAGATTCCCTCCTCCATGGTTTTCCTAATAAATAATATGCTGATTGCACAGAGGTGGTCAGCTGACCTTTCCACAAATTCAGCTTCACAGAAAACAGTCTCCATGCAAACCCTTCACTCTACTCCTGCTCACAGTCCCTTTTAAGGCTCTGCACACATGCTGGGAGTACATGCGGTCCCCCAAAGTAAGTGCGTAAATCTTCTTTGCCCTAAGTAAATGTGTGAAGAATTACAGGAGAACAAATCCTGAATCTCCCAAAGAGAGAGAATCAACAACTTGGAAAAAGAGATGGGGTAGCCAGGAGATAGTGCAAAGTCATTGGGATCCACCTGCCATAACCTTTAACTAAAATTTATCCAAATGACAAGATTGCTATTCCATTTTACAGACTTTATTTAAACTTTCAAATCGTTTCTGTCAAAAACAATTACTTTTCCTACATTTTAACAAAATGTCTTACTCTGCTCATCTTAAATATTCCCATTATGTAGCCTGTATTTATTGCAAAGCAAGATCCCACAAAATGTGAAAACTTCTCAGGAATATTTGACATTTATTATGATATTAACTTAAAGAGAAAATTGATTCTTATATAAGAAGAATCATGCCACTATAAAAATAGATTCTTACAAACAACTTTTAAAACATGATTTTCCATGATACTGTTTGTATATTAAGGCTCTCCAATCAGCCTAAACTACTAATATGAATAGGATTTTCAATAGGATATTTCAGAGTACATATCCAAGTATTACATGTGCATTCCCAAATAAATCTTGTCTAAAAAAATCAAAGAATACTTAAAAAATTCTGTTCAGATCAAACTAAAATGATCTGCAATCTGCATTCAGCCCATGAGATGCTAATTTACAACATTTGATAGAGGAACAGTAGAAGCTTGAGCTAAGCTAAGGGCATTAGAATTTAAAAGGACAAGAAAACTAAGACTTTATTCAAGAAATTTGTGTTTTAGAAGAATAATTTGTCATTTTTGAGTAAGATGAAAATGTAGGACATTGTTTTATATGCCTTTCTAGAAGACAGATAATAGTACCCTAAATTAGCATTTCTTAAAAAATAAGAGATATTACAAGGAAAAGAAGCCAAGACTGGATGAGAATCTGGACTTAAGGGTTGAAGCAGAGGAGTGGGATCAAAAAAGTTATTACATTTTCAATGTAGATGACTGGGTGAATGGTAATATTATTATGAAAATGCTGAAGAAGGGCACACATTTGGGAAAAATCACAAACAATGTTGTCTTCAGTTTGCATTTGTTGGATTTAGGGTGACAATGGAATATGGAATTTGGAATTATTTACATAGAAATATTAAGGCACAGCATCAGGCAAAAGTCCCCTAAAAATAATAAACAAAAAGAGGATCAAAGACTGAATCTTAGGAAGTATTCACATTTTTAAGATTAGAGAAAGAAGTATTTGAAAGGGACAGAAAAAGATCTACCAAAACTTAAGAACCAAAGCAGAATATTATTCAAAAGAAAACAATCCACCTATATATACCTGCTCAGTAAAACAGAAAGATAGAAAACCCTGTAGTCACAAATATTATTTTCAAAGTCATTACCTATAGTCCTATTGACACCCTGACATGAAAGACACAAACCAAACCAACAGTAGAAAGGGTAATGGAGGTAGGGGTTGGGGAGGGATATGAAACCTAGAAAATGAGAGATAAGTAAGCATAGAAAAAAAATTACACTAATATAATTGAGATATACGAAGATATTGCAGACATTAACAAAAGATGAAAATATCTCCCAGGAAATAGAACACTAAGATAATGAG
Organism: Avahi laniger; assembly: GCA_963575035.1. NCBI lineage: Eukaryota > Metazoa > Chordata > Mammalia > Primates > Indriidae > Avahi > Avahi laniger. The sequence continues at coordinate 9,507 of CAUYSK010038548.1, forward strand.
ATGCAATAAAAAGATAGAGATGGAAAACAACAAGATAAGAAAGTTTGAGGATCTTCCTTTGAAAGGCCAATATCCGTTGTGTAGGAATTTTAGAAAGAGTGAATAACGAACAAGGAAGACAGGAAATTATCAAAGATATTTAATTTTTTTCCAGGAATTAAATATATGACATAAAACCCCCAGCAAAGCATATCATCAAAAAATTTTAGAACACCAGGGTTAAGGAAAAAGCTCACAGGAAAAAACATATAAAAGTTTACACAAAGAATAGTAAAACTGAAATACAGAAGAAAACAATGCCTTCAAAATTATGAGGAGCATAATACTCAGAACACACCACGCAGCCAAACTATCAGTAAAATTTGAGGACAGAACAATCTCATTTTCAGACATGTATAAAAGTTTATTTTTCATCCATTCTTGTTCAAGCATCTACTGATGGTGTCCTCTGCCAAAATGAGGGAACACATTAAATAGAAGAGACACGATTACGTTGTGACAGTGCCCAAGTCTCGGGGGTTTAAAAAACAGAGGTTTATTTACTCGAGTTCTGTGTCCATTGCCTGTGCTCTGCTCTACATCATCATCAATCTCACCCTGGGAGCCAGACTGACAACGTAGCCATCGTCTGGAACAGTGCTGGCAGCCAGTGGGGAAAGAGAATAGGTTTAAGCACGTATTGGCTCCTGTAGCTTGTGCCCAAAAGTAGCACATGTCACTTTCGCTCACATTCACTGGCCAGAGAAAGTCACATGACCAAGCTCAAGCTCACTGGAGCAGGGAGTACAAACCTGCAAGTGCTCAAAAGGAGAGAAAGAATCAGATGCATGTGACCAACCCTAAACATTGCTACAAGGGAAGAAATCAAAAAAGAGGTACACCTATATCTAAGAGACAGCAGACTGACACAGGAGACAGGTAATGGGAATTCTCCAAGTAATGGTGAATGAAAGTACCAAGACAAAAGTTAAGCAGAGGCTAAGAGAATACCTGATGTACACTAGATTTAGAGTTGGTTTTCAGTTCTGTTGGAAAGTTTGGGGAAAATTTAGTGATAGGCAAATCAAAAACTTGGCCAACAAATAAAGAGCAAAAAAGTAATTCACTCTAAAAAACAGAGTTGTTTCAGAAAGAAAATGGTAGATTGTTCAGTTACAAATGATATTTACAAGGAATATTAATACACTCCAAAATTGTGATGTAACTATAGTGGGAAAATGCTTAGAAAAGTGGAGACTTTTCTAGCATATCCAGAGGAAAGGGAAAACAAAAAGGAAAAGTAGAGACTTTTCCTTCCATATTCAATCAGGAAGAAAGGACTTTTGTTTTTTTTAAGGTAGAAAAGATATTGTGCATTCTCCCCTGTTGCCCTGGCAATAAATCTAACTCTTCTTTCCATCTTTTTCTCTATTTTTCCTGCTCTCCTGTTCTTAGACATAAGTAGACATCAAATATTTATTTGATACAGGATGTTAAAATAATATAAGCTAAAATAAATTTTTTTCAACTTAATACTAGTTAGCTTAATGGTATTTTCCAGGCCAGGTGTGGTGGTGCACACCTGTGGTCCTCCCAGCTACTTAGGAGGTTGAGGCAAGAGGATCACTTATGCCCACGAGTTTAAGGTTGCACCGAGCAACGGTGATGATGCCTACACATATGCACACATACATATACATACATACACACACACTCAGGCTGCACTCCAGCCTGAGTGATAGAGTGAAATCTTGTCTCAAAAAAAAAAAAAGTATTTTCCATATGTCCCTATAAGCTCAGTTTACTCTTTGTGTTTTATGTGTACATTACATGATTAGATTTTAAGTACTGTATTTTTGAAGGAAGAACCATGTTTTATTCATCTGTAATGACAGTAGGACCAGAAGAAATAGATGATGCAATTTTCACAAGGACTACACTGCACATTAAGGCAACAGGAGTTCAATTCTAGATGTTTAGTAATATTGGATGGAAGGCATACGAAGAATCCTAATGCGTACAAAATTTTTAAGATGTGACATACACTAGTGCCTTTTTTCTAGATTCTATTAGTGATTTGCTTGTCACACATGAATATTTTCTTTTCTGCCGCACATGCCACTGGGTGTGCATTGACGTGATATGGCTGGGTGCACAAGAGCAGTTTCACAGGCCTTGACCTAAGTAAGGGCCAGTGGATTCCACCTAATATTAAGAGAGTATGATTCAGTTTTTGAAGGTTTTCAAAATTCCTCATCAGCTATAATTCCCCACTTACATAATTTCAATGTATCAAGTCAATGTCTATGATGATATTAATGACTATTAACTACTATTAACAATGTGTAGGGTCACAAAAGTGTTACCAATTGTCTTCTTTGAAGAAAGAGGGTTTAAAGTTTCTGTTTTTCAAATTGGGGTGTGAGATATTAAATTTCAGGTAGGGAATATACTAGGACTCAGGATATACATTACATGTTCATTCCCCTTAAGTTTGAGAGGAAAACAACAACAACAAAATACAACAACCACCAAAAAACTCAAGTAGTTTAACTCAAAAATTTTTAAGTAATATAAGAATAACATAGCAAAATGTGAATTTTACAGCCTAAGAGAACAGAGAGTTTGTGATTATACTGTGTGGCTTGCCTTACAGTGTGTGTCACCCTTGCAACTTGTCCCTCCTGAGATGGGGTGGGGGGTGGGGGTGGGTTGCTTCAGTGGAAGAGTTGGTAAAATAAGGACTTAAGCTATACAAATAGCACTAAAACTACACATTTTAAACAAGTTTTTATGAGCTATTTTCTGGGATTTAGCATAAGACATGTGGGCTCTCATCGTCTTGGGCAGTGAAGAAAACACAAGTTTATTTCTTTGATCTACTTTTAAAAAATACTAAATGAGGGAGAGAAAAGGGACAATAAAATATCCTTCACAAGATAAAGTATAGTTTCTCTCTTGGGAAATGTAAAGATTGAATGTGGTATTTAAAGCTTGTTTAATGATTTCTCAATGACAGTTGTAAAGCAGAACAGATAATCAATTTTTTTAGCATCTTTAGTTGAAAAGTCCAATCGATTTATATCTTAGGTAAAAAACAGTACATAGCATTGGGTAGAAAACAAAAACGCGTAAGTGTAAAGCAAAAAATGGACTGAGAAGGAAAAAGGATCCTAGAAGGAAAGTGTAACATATGGCACTTTCTCCTTTGGTTACCCCAAGCTATAGATGAGTTTTTAGACCTTACTTGAATGGAAAAGCATAACACTATAACAAGAGTTTATGCTGGCAAAGTAATAAATCTCAAAGCGTGTAAAAGAAATAATAATTAAAACATCTGAAAATAGAAAATGACATAAATCCTAGATCTTTATTTTCTCACTATTTAATATTATTTTTATTATAGAGCATTGCCTCTGAAATAGAATTATTTATATTTTGCAGTGATTTATTTACTCATATGTCTTTCCAAAACTCCTTAATAGAGGGAAGCATTCTTCCCCAGATATGCAGTTGACAAGGGAAAAAGTAGAAGAATCTTATTTTATTTAATTACGTGTACCTACTAAGTAGCAAGTATCTGGCATACTGTACATATTCAATATTATTTTTGTTGTTGAACTGTATTTAATCCTCCCAATCTATGGTATCACTTAAATCTGTGGTTCACAATTCTGGCTAAACAAAAAATCGACAGGAGAGTTGTTAAAATACCAATCATATCAGAACAATTTCTAAGGATAGGGCCCAGGCATCAGGACTATTTTAAAGAATGGAAAGACAAGCACCACATGTACTCACCATCAAATTGATATTAACTGATCAACACATAAGTGCATATATAAGAATAACATCTATTGGATTTTGGGCAGGGGGGATGGGGGGAAGGAGGGAGAGGCGACGGGTATACACATACACAAAGAGTGCAATGCGCACCACCCGAAGGATGGACATATTTAAAGCTCCGAAGTGATTTTAATGTGAAGTCAGTGTTGAGAACCACTGACTTAGGTCACTTTTCTCTCTCAACAAGACTGAACACATAGAAACCTCAAAGTACATAACTTGCCAGCATGGAGTAATTTAGTTGTTAAGAAGCGATGTGTATATTTTCCTTCAAATTGTGAAACTATTTAAACTTCTTACTCATTTGCAAAATAGTATACTACTGCATCATAATTACATCGTAATTAATGGAGTATCCAGAACTCTAAATTAAGGCCATTCCTAAGATCCTTTTTAGCATTTCATTCCCATAAATGGTGTTTTTGTAAGACTAAAAGTGTTAATTATAATGTGTAAAAATGTGTGTGACACATTTGGCTAGGCAATGATTATATTTGTTTACAATGATGCACATTTGTTTTGTAATTTCAAAAAGTATTTCTTAAATGTACATTACTATGTAACGGATTCTAGGCATTTCAAAAGAATAGTTAGATAAAATAATAAAGGGGAGACATACAAAACTTTGTGACAAGAAAAGTACACAGCACAGAGAAGGAAAAGATATTTGTTTGCTGTGGTTGCTGAGGTATAAACTACCTTGAGAATAAAAAAATGGGATACAGGCAGACATGGAAGAAAACTTGAACCTCTCCCTGTCCTATCACTCCAACAATTCTCCCTGACATACAGACTTAGAGAAAATGCTGAAAACAAGGAAAAGGGACACATGAGAATACAAGCAAGGCTCGAAGAATAATTTACTGTCATTTCAATAAGGACAAGCTCTTGGCAATGATAGGAAAAAAGTATATTTTAAAGTCTTATCTTACAAGTTATTCCAGAAAGTTTCTTGCCATTTGAGAAAACACACATGCATACACACATATTCACTCTGCTACTGAAAAAAATGAACAACCATATGAAAAGGTGTAAATTAACTGTAGGCATCAAATTTTTATCTTCGTGGGGAAACATTTTTAACTTCGGGTTTGAATGCCTGCAGAGAGCTGCCAAGTCTTTAGACAGTTTTGTCACAATTTTTTTTAACTCTTCTACATGGATGCATAAAATTCCTTCAAGATGAAGGACTTTTTCAGGGAACTGGATCTCGTGTTAAAGACCCTTTGAAACTAAACACTTTGAAGACAAATAAGTTCCAGAAGGATGACGATGAAATCCCTGTGTTCTCTTCATAAGCACTTTATGGTAGTTAGATGACCTAGTAGAAGAAATCGCAGACCCAGAACATAATTTTTCCTCCCTATCAGTTTCTCCTCATCTACGTCAGCTCAATGTACATTTCTCATTCCCTCTTTTTTGTGTACAATTAAATTAACCAACGTAATGTCCTTAGAGATTCAATCCATCTTAAAATTTTTAAAAATAGGAAAAATATGGCAAGGGAAAAATAGGAGGGTAAATTGAGATCTTAAGTCTTCTAGAACCACAGAATTGATTTTATATTTCTTATATCCTTAATGTCTGCTTGTCATTAACTGCCACTAAAAATGTTCCTTAACATTTTCATTGTAAGTGGCATGCTTATAAGTTCTGTGCACTAAGTTGGAAACATTAATAAATATAAGGACTGAACTGAAAAAAATACTATATAGAATGAAAAAAACAGGAATGAGTAATTTTTTCAATGTATGTAAAACATAAATTAGTGAAATATATATGAAACATATTTAAAGTATCTCTTTCATTTCCATTCCTTATTTTTATGAACATCTTACTAAAAATATTACAGGAAAATTGAATGTAATAAATGAACAATCAATGATCAGTTAAAAGAGAAGTTTACTGCTGCAAAGGTGAACCACAGAAAAACCATTAGGCAGTAAGAAAATATATCTAGTTTGTTACTAAAAGAAAAGTTAGTTTATCTTGTAAACATACGGAGGATTCCTAGAATTTTAGTAGATCGCTAAATTATGTTAATAAATTTAACATTTTTTATTATCATAAAATGAACATATATATGTAGTTGTATTTGTGTTTATAATAAAAAGGTCTAGATTGTTTTACAAGAGATTATTTTTCAAGAGAGCATATTCTATAACTGTGAATATATATAACATACATATTTATATGGTAGGTTTGAGCTGTTAAAAAGTTAGCGTTTGTCACATTCAAATGTAGAGTTTAAGATTTAGAAGTTACATTAAATATTTTGTATTTATTCATGGATAATCATGTAGCAATTGGTGTGTAAGCCAGTATAAAAATTTTATTCTCATAGAGAAATTTGGAGATCAGGTTTTTTTTAACTTAAGTGCAAGAATCTTTGACACACAAGTAGCTAATCTTTGTTTGAAGACCTATTACATCCTGGACTTCTAGAACACCTTGTTCTACTTTTGGATTACATTAACATTAAAAATAGAAAAGCACAGATATTCATATATAAAGCATACAGCTATGCTGATCAAGATGGCATCTACTAGCCACATATGGCCACAAGCACTTTAAATCTGGTTAGTGTGAACTGACTTGTATTCTAATTATAAAATATATACTTGATTTTGCAGACTTAGTACAAAAACAAGTAATACATACATAACATCTCATTGATTATTTTTTATATTGATTACATACAGAAATGATATTTGAGTTAGAATATATTATTAAAATTAATCTCACTTGTTTCTCTTTTACCTTATTAAATGACATTAGAAAACTTAAAATTATATGTGGTTTACATTATATTTCTGTTGGACAGTTCTGGTTTAGACTATTAATCATGAGAAATGCAATTTGTAAACTATGTTATAACACCAATTTTTATATATACTAACAAGAAAAATTAATTTTGCATTTATATGCAGAAATAGTTTGAAAAGACACACATTAAATGCTTCACAGCCATTACTCCTGGATGGTGAGAATATGACGTAAGGTAGAAATCTTACCTAAATTATAAGATATTTTTTAATTCAAAAAAACAATTTTAGAATATTATAAGGTTAAATAAAATTTTTTAACCTTATTCTAAAATTATTTTTTTAAATGTGTAGGAACAGCTTTTGAATTAAAAATTATTTGGGGTATCTATATTTAATTGAATGGCATTAGGGTGCAAAGACCACTTCAATGGAAATAAAACAGTCTCTTCAGGAAATGGTACTGGGGAAACCAGACATCCGAATGCAAAAGAATGGAGTTGAATCTCTACCACCTATCACATAAAAAAATTAACTCAAAGTGGATCAATGACCCAAATTTAAGAGCTAAAACTATAAAATTATTACAAGATAATACAGGAGCAAATCTGCATGAGCTTTGTTTGGGCTATGGTTTCATACATCTAATGTCAAATGTATGGCGAAAACAATAAAAAAAATAGAACATTATTAAAATTAAAAACTTTTATATATATAAACACTATCAAGAGAATGAAAAGACAATCCACATAATGAGAAATAATATTTGCACATTATGTATCTGTTAAGGGTTTAACATCCAGAATATATAAAGAACACCTACAACTCAACCACAACACAACAAAAAACTAACCAAATTAAAAAGTGGGCACAGGAATTGAACAGGCATTGCTCAAAGAAGACATACAAATGGCCAATGTGTGTACAAAAAGATGGTCAGCATTATTAGTTATTAGGGAAATGCAAATCACAATCACAATGACGTACCACTTCACTTTCAGTAGGATGGCTATAATTAAAAAAGCAAAACAAAAAACCTCCACAAAATATAACAGATGTTGGAGAGGATGTAGAGAAATTGGAACTGTTATGCATTTCTCATGGGAATACAAAATGGTTTTTAAAGCCACTGTGAAAAACAGTTTGGTGGTTCCTCAAAAAGTTAAACATAGAATTACCACATGACCCAGCAATTCCACTCCTAAGTATATGCCCAGAAGAATTGAAAACAGGGACTCAAAAAGACACTTGTATGGCAATGTTGACAAAGCATTATTCATTGTATTATCCAAAAGGTAGAAACAACCTAAGTGTTCATCAAAAGATGAACAGATAAAATGTGGTAACGTACATACAATGAAATATGATTCCAGTATAAACAGGAATGAAGTTCTGATTTATGTTATAACATGGATGAATCTTGAAGACATTACACTAAGAGAACTGAGCCAGGCACAAAGAGACAAATAATGTATCATTCTACTTACATGAACTATCTAGAATAGGTAAATTCTATCTATCTAGAATAGGTAAATAACAGTAGGTTATTAATAGTTAAGTTTTTGAAGAGTTAAAAGTTATACACAGGCCAGGCATGGTGGCTCACGCCTGTAATCCTAGAACTCTGGGAGCCCGAGGCGGGCGGATTGTTTGAGCTCAGGAGTTCGAGACCAGCCTGAGCAACAGCAAGACCCCGTCTCTATTAAAAATAGAAAAAAT
>CAUYSK010038549.1:0-17970 GCA_963575035.1 Avahi laniger
ATAACTCCGGCTAATCTGCCAAAAATAAACTTGTGACGAGGATAATGGGCAAAAGTAGAGACAAGGAGATCTACTAAAAGACTTTTGCATTAACCCTTGTGATTAACGGTGATGGCTCTGAGCAGGGTGACAGCAGTGGCAATGGTGAGATTTGGGATATATCTCACACATCACAACAGAGTCATCGTATATAAAATCTATTTGAAATTATATGCAGAACCTGACTGTTTTTTTTTTTTTATTATTATCTGCACGGCCGCCAACTCGATCCAAGCCACTGGTAGCCTGTGTCTAAGCTAACACACCAGCTTCCTATCTGGGTTCATTCTTCCTACTCCCAGCCACACTCTCACTCCAGTCAGCACACAACAACTACAGTGATCCTTTAACAAGTCAGTCATGTCTTTCCTCTGTTCAAAATCTCCACCGTCTTTCATCATCTTTAGAGTAAAAGCCACTGTCCATACTCAGCCAACAGGGAAATATGCACTCTGACTCACTTCACCTCTTCAGCCTCTTCTCCTACCACTCTGCCAATCATAGTTTCTACTCCAGTCTCCTGTGGCCCACTCTAGGGTACAGGGTATTTGTACTTACTGTTTCTTCTATCTAGATGTTTCCTCCAGAGATGTCTGCATAGTTGAATCTTTCCCTTGTTTCCTTTTGCTCTTTTATCAAATGTCGCTTTATCAGGGAAGACTCCCAGGTTATTTCAAGCAGCTGTCTCCACACTTTTTGGCACCAAGGACCGGTTTCATGAAAGACAATTTTTCCACAAGGATCGGGGGTCGGAGGTGGAACTGAGGTGGTGATACAGACCAGTTCCTAACCCTGCCTGGTTGTAGGGGACTGCAGATTTAAAGGAAAGAGAGAGAGAGAAAGAAAGAGAGGATAGGAGAAGGCAGGAAGGAAAAAAAAAGGAAACAGGAGGGTACGAAGAGAAAATAAGAGAGGGAGAAAGGGAAGAAGGAAGAAAAAAACAAAAAAAACAAGGGATTCAAAGACTCACTTCTATATCAAAGGAATTTAAACTAATTTTTTACTAGTCTTATGAAAAGCAAAGAATAATAGGTAAAACTTTTTCCAAATATTAATGAATATGTGTATCATAATACTGTGTTGATTTTGTAAAATGGTTCAGTGCTTGGGAGACTACCATATAATCATGAATAACCCACTTCCATGATCCAATGTCCAACATTTCTTCTCTTTAGATAATAGAATGTTAATAGCATTTTAATTCATGAAAAATATGTAAATACAATAATATGTAAATTATATATAACAAAGAGTAAATTATATTAAAATGCACACATATCTGTACAATTTCATTTATGATTACAAATAGAAATGAAATGAACTTTTGTCTACGGGGTGGTTTTACTATTTTAAAATTGTACTACTTTTCTTTCATTAGAAGATTAATTAAATATATTTTTCACACACTGTAGGATCAAGTATAATACAAATGACTTATGCTTAATTTAGTAATTTGCAAATATAAAGATAAAAGTAAGACAAGTATTCAAATAGAACTGTGGGTTGAGGATGTACTAATGGAATCTTAATTTGACAAGATTCTAAAACACCCAGTAATTCCTGTTCTCTCAATAAACTCACAGATGGAGGTGAGATTTCATTTATTCTACCTTTCAATGATATAAATTCCTTGCGGCTCTCTTTATTATAGTTTCATAATTCTTCTTTAGAAAAAGATAGAGTCTGTATTACTTCTTTTATAAAGTTCATCATAGAATCAATAAGTAACATTCTAAATTCATTCTTTGCATCAGCAGACTCCTTTTCTGGGTTCTTATCCTGACAGCCTTTGCTGTATAACACCATCTGAGGTTGTCACTAAACCTTCAGCATCAAGTTTCCCTAGCAACGCAAGGCCTTTTTCTTTCTCCCATTGTTTGTATCTGAATTAAAAAAAAAAATAACCCACACACAAATTTAATTTGTAATAATCTCTGAAATCATAAGAAAGCATTCAGACTGAGACATATGAAGTTAGCAATGGCAAGTTACAAATAAATTTGGAAATAATGAAATTATAGAGAAGTATTTTGCTTATGGATTTACACAAAGCTCCAGATGGTGGATTGCTATATTCATCTCCAGATTAACTAAATAAAGGTCTGGCCTTATGTCAGCCTGCACATGGCGTTAATGAGTTTACCTTTATACTGCAAAAGGTTAAGGCTTTTAGTGCTATGTTTCAGAAGCCACATATTAAAAAAGCTTTATTGGATTAGGGTTCTGAGAAACAAAGTGATACACACTAGACATGTCCAGACATTAACAGTAATCAGGAGCCTCCCGGTTGCAAGCTTCCTTGGCTCACAGTTGGAAATCAGGGGTAAGTTATACTTGATTCCACCTAGAAATTATGTTTCTGTTACAAGATAACAACACTGCCTCGCTAAACACAAACACAAAGATCTCTAATGATCATCATAAACATTTCTATAACCAAGTTATTTTTACCTGTTCTCTACAAAACCTTTTCACAGAATTTTCTGTCATATGTTTAAGGATATTCATTCTGGTTGAATCAAGAAAAAATGTGCCTTGTACTCTTTGGATGTGAAAACAAGGAATATAATTTTCACCTCCTCTGAGAAATAGGAACTGGGGATTGCTAGAGAATCTTGATTTAATCACAAAGTACTTCAGGATTGTTTAAGATTTTTAGTTTTTCCCCATTGTCTGCCAGCATATACATAGGACCATGAAATGTCAATAGCAAAAGAAATTATATGGTTTTCACAATTTGTTTACAGAAGGTTTGACCATAAATCCGGAAATACTTACACCAGATTTTTTTGGACGTGACTTTTATTCTTATGTTAATGCTCACCAGTTTTCTCCATTCAATGACACTCTGAAGATAGCATTTTCTTTCTATGTGGTTGTTAATTTAACTTTTCTTATAAAAGTTATAATCATCACTTGATGATTTATTTTTAATAGCTTTATTGTAAAGATTTATTTTTAAAAAGAAAATGTATAGGTGTTTCATAGGTCCCACAGTCTTATCTTATTAATATACTGCCAATCTTATTTTATTAGGTGATTTATGGCTCAATAGGATTCATCAGTTTTGATTAATTCTTGTCTTTAATAAACTTAAAAATATTTTTAATTATTTAAATATTTCAGAAATCATGTGTTTTGAACTATTTTTAATTACTTAGTATATAATATTAATTTCTTAAATTAAGGGTTAATGTTATTTTCAAAAGTGATCACATAATATTATGAACTATTGTCATGGGGACTGATATGAGTGTATGTCTTTCTATCATTCTGCCTAAAAATTAATAATTGTTGAACTTCACAAAATACATATGAAAATGAATATTGAGGCATACATATAAATTTTGCAATGTATTGTTATACTAGATTCATATTACCATATCTAATAGATGTTATTATTTAGAAATTAATATTTAGGTAATAACAATATCAGCTTATATTATTAGAAGAATTAATAAAATATATTACTGGTGGATAAAATGTGTTTATATCATCAACAAAAGTTGCAATTGTTAATAATTCAAATTTTTAAGAAATTATTAGGAAATCCTTAGTCTTTGCCTTCATAATTTTAGTTGGCCTAAATATGGCCTTTGTAAAGAAGAGATGTTTATAACACTTTATCACTATTTAAAAATGAAAAGGGCAGTGATTTTAATTTAATCTTGACTAAAATAATTTTATAACTATTAATAATAAATTTGAGCCAATATTTGAGAACTCAAAACATCTAATTATGAAGAGACTTCGATGTTGTAGCAGCCATAAATAAATAAATACATAAATGACAGGGCAAATTTTTAAGATTTTTGGATTATAACCAACTAGAGAATAACTTTTGGGAGTGTAGGGAACAACCGAAATGCTCCGTTTTCACAGTGAGTCACCAAAACTTAACACCAAGTCTTGATTTGTAGGCACTCAAAAAATACTGAGTTAACCGTTAAAAAAATAAAATAAAATAACTGCATTGAGTAACTTGGTTCCATTTTCCACTTCTGTAGTTGTCTTAAAACAATAGTAAGGTACTTAGGGGAAAAGAAGAAGAAAGAAACAAACAAATAAGGGAAATAAAATATTTCTGGTGGAGAGCTGCCAACAAGCTCTGAGCACATTAAACTACCCTTAGCTAATCCAGCCGTAAATTTCCTCCTATGCAGTCCAGGCTCTTTGACTTCTGCAAGCCTCTTGCCCTAAATGGCAGCAGCCAAACAGTTCACTGTTACCCATGAGTGCCCTAAGTTGTCAAGCGTCTAATCATTTAATGATCTTAATGAAAATCAGGTATGCTTTCAGAGGCCTATAGAAACTTTAATGGTGTCTATATACCTCTGGAGGAGGCTGTCTGGTCAAATTTAAGTCTTTTTGCTACTTTCTACCCCAACAGATGTAAGTAAATGCTTATTGCGCTTATGAAATCCAAAAAGTGAAAAATGATAAAATATACCATTCACAAAAACCTTGTATTCCCAAAAGAAATTCTATTTTAAAAGATAATAAAGCTAACACTTGAGAAGATCTTTCTGGAAAATAATGCTAAGAAAACAATTTTCATCTTTAATTAAACTGGGAGAAACATAAATTAGAAACTTTTTCTCAAGCCATATTCTTGATTTTGCTCCAAGAAAACTCAGTGAGTATCATTGTATGTAAAGTTTATCAGCATCCTGACATTCTCAGAAAACTGATAAGAGAACACATCATGGTGGAGTTTACTTTCAGTGTAAATCATTTCAACCAAATGTGCTTTATAATGTAGATGGTCAAAGCAATAGTTACCAAATTTAGGTCATTAACTTACATTCCTGCAAAAATATAAGGTGTTGATCCTTGGGTTGTTGCATATATTTTGGAAAGCTACTGAGAAATCAAATGCAATTGACTATTAAATTATAAATTCATGCCAATTTATTATTTTGTAACAAGAAATAGAACTGCATCAGAATTTGGAGAAAAAAGTTCTTCATCAAGCACATGTTCTTCCTTTGAACAAGAAAATGTAAACCTGAATTATAGTTATAACTTAACTTATTGAATTTGGAATCTGAATATGGGAAATATTATCTTAGTACAGTAAGTGAGTATGGTCCTAAAGTCAGACACAGCTGGTTTAAAACTTTTACTTTGTCGCTCATTAGTTTTGCAACCTTGAGCAAATTAATTTTCATGAAATGGAGATAATAGTGTATGCCTCATCTTGAGTTGAGGATTAAATAAAATATTGTATGTAATATGCCAAGCATAATATCTTAGAACTAAGAACTCAACACATGCTAGGGATTATGAGTTATTATGTGATTTGTCTGCACTATTACATAAAGAATGTCCAAAGCTTCCGTGTGCACAGTGATGGCATGTTTAATACTGGGGCTTGTACCAGTGGAGTTTTTATGTAAGAATTTACTCTTCCTTAAAATCTGCTTGGAGACTCTGCCTAATATTGCTTCCATGGCTTTTCTTTTCACCTTCCTTCTCAAGGACCCCCACTTTCAATTCACTCAGTCCTTCCTCAGACATGTTAATACTGTGTTTATCAGATTACATCCAGATCTGACAGCCTTGAAAAACATCTTTGAAGTGACTTTGTAGGTCCACGCCAATCCATTACATGATGAATTTACACTTAATGTTCAGAAGCAATTCATTTTTCTCTCCTCAAGGTCTTGAGGAGAACCTCATTAGAGTTCCCAAATACCGATAACATACTTTACTAGTGATAATGTCAATTCCTCTTATATTTAGTTCAAAATATTTATCAGAGAGCTTTCTCCCATTACTTCTAAAGTATTAATTTCTCATCCAGAGTAATAAGTTGAATATAATATAGGTAATAAATGGATAATTTTTTATATTTTTAACTATGAATAGAAATTTAATCTTTATTTGTAGAAAATAAATATACATGAAGCCAATGTACTTTGCTCATTCAAATTCTTGACTGGAATATATTCTTAATAAAATTCTATACTGGCACACTTAATCTACTTGATGTGTTAACATATGATTATTAAAATGGTTTGTTAAATATATCATTTACATTTTTGGATATAAGTTTGGAAATCACCAACTAACAGTTAAATTTGTAAAAAAATTCTCAAATATGCTAAATAAATTCTTATTATATAGATTTATGTATCTTTGTATATATGTATGTATCTATCTGCCTGTATATGTGTGTGTGTGTATATTAATATATTAGTCGGGGTTCTCCAGAGTAACAGAACCAACAGACCAATAGGATGTGTCTGTGTTTTTATATATATATATATATGTGTGTATATATATATATATATATAAATACATATATATACACACACACGTATACACACACATACATACACATACAGATATATATATATAGAGAGAGAGAGTGAGAATTTAAGAAATTGGCTCATGGGATTGTGTAAGCTGGCATGTGTGAAATCTGCAGGGTCAGCTGCAGGAGATTCAGAGAAGAGTTAACACTGCAGATCCAGTTTGGAGACAGTCTGGAAGCAGAATTTCTTCTTGTTTGAAGGATCTCACACTTTTCTCTAAAGCCTTAAACTGGTTGGTTGAGGCCCACCCACGTTATGGACAGCGGTCTGCTTTATTCAAAGTCTACTAATTTATATGTTAATAACATCTAAATTTGTAAAAAAATTTGTAAAAAAATTCTCTTTACAAAAACATTTAGACTAATGTTTGACCAGAAAGTGGATATCATGGCCTAGCCACATTGATACATTAAATTAACAATCATTATACACACACGTACACACAGGTATCTAATTATATATATATGTGTATATATATATATATATATATACACACACATCTGAACATTGACATATATTTGGTAAGCTAATGTTTCCTTTGTTATTACAGAAAATAATAAAGCCAATCAAATCAGCATAAATGCTGTGTCAGTAAGCTTAATATAATGAGCTTTTTGATTTTTTATAAACTATACCTTGTTTCAAAACATTGAAATTTAATGTAAAATTAAGTAGCTTCAGCAAGTAAGAATAAAGTATAATGAGGAAAAAAGATATAGTTTTTTTATTTTTGGAAAAAACAATCAAACGGATATGGTAGATAAATACTCCCTCTGAAACATAGAAGAAACAACTGAGTGTCAGTTAGGACATGGTAAGGAAGAAAACTGTTCCCAGTCTTCTCACTAACCTGTGGAGATGACGACTTCTTAAACACATTCATTTCTTAGGCTATAGGGACAACATGTTGAGATTAGTTTATTAAATCTGAATTTGGCCTCAGCTTGATGGTTAGATATGCAGTATTATTTTTATGGTTTTCCACTGGAATCACAGAAACATGTATAAATATTAGAAGAATTCAACTAAATATCTTATGAAATATTACTAAACTGTGGTTAAATTATAAAGATTTATGTTAACAAAAATATATTTGCTTTGGATAGATCCCCAGTAGTGGAATTGTTATATCAAATGGTAGGTATATGTTTATTTTTTAAAATTATTTTTATTTCAAAGTATTAAGGAGATACAAATATTTTTGTTACATGGATACCTTTTTAATGCTTCAGTCAGGGATGTAAAAGTACCCATCACCTGAATATTGTTCATTGTAGCCTTTAGGTAGGTTTTTACCTCTTTCTTCCTATCCCCAGACCTCTTCTTGATTTCCAATGATTTTTACTTCTTTCTGTGCCCATGTGTGTCCATCAATTAGTTCCAAAGTATTAGGGAGTACATGTGGTGTTTGTTTTTTCATTCCTAAGAAACTTCACTTAGGATAATGGTCTCCAGTTTCATCCAAATTACTGCAAAAGACATTAATTCATTTCTTCTTATAGTTGAGTAGTAACCAGTGGTGTATATATACCATATTTTTATAATCTGCTCATGAATTGATGGGCACTTGGGTTGACTCCACATCTGTGTAATTGTGAATTGTGCAACAATAAACATTTGAATGCAGATGTCTTTTTGATAAAATGATTTCTTTTCCATTGGATAGATATGCAGTAGTGGGATTGCTAGATAGAATGGCAGGTCTACTTTTAGTTCTTTGAAATATCTCCGTACTATTTTCCATAGAGATTGTACTAATTTGCAGTCCCAACAACAATGTATAAGCATAGTTTTCTATCTGCATCCATGCCAGCATCTATTGTATGTATATGATGGAGTACTATTCAGGCATTAAAAGGGATGAAATAATATCTTTTGCAGCAACTTGGATGGAACTGGAGCCCATTATTCTAAGTGAAGTAACCCAGACACAGCAAACCAAATACCGTATGTTCTCATTTATACGAGGGAGCTAAGTAATAGGTATGAGGCATAGTCATACAATATGACTTAATGGACAGTGAAAACTCCAATGGGGGAGGTGGGAGGGGAGGAGGAAATGAAAAGTTACTTATTGAGTACAACATGCACTGTTCAGGTGGCAGGTATATTAAAAGCCTAGACCTCTCCACTATGCAATACATTCATGTAATAAAAAAAAACTACTTATTCCCCCATTAAATAAAAAATGAATTTTTTTTTTTTTTTTTTTTGCAAAAACAATATCTCACTCTTTTGCCTAGGCTGATCTTGAGTTCCTGGTCTCAAGCAACCTTCCCACTTCGACCTTGCAAAATGTTGGGATTACAGGTGTGAGCCACCATGACCAGCTTATGTTATTCTTAATAGTAGCTACATAACATTTTATTATGTAATCATCAACAACATATTCCACCATTACTTTATTGATGTAACTTCATTTTTTAATTTTTTCATCACTACAACCAAGGAAACAATAAACAACTTTGTACATTAAAAAAAGATAATCTTTAGATATATACATTTATTTATTCAACAACTAATTGTGAGCATCTGTTCTAGGTTCTGAGAAAACAATGACAAATTAGATAAGAAAGGTTCCTAATATTTTTAAGATTTTATTTCTGAAGAAGAGGCAGAAAAAACTCAGTAAAGAAATAAGCAACAAAACAATCAATAATAGTGGCTATGCGAGGAATTCAAATAGTGTGAGAAGACATTGCCTAAGCAGGTATTTTAGATTCGATAGGCAAGAAAGGTCTCAAGGAAAGTTCACCCTTAAACTGAGTTCTTCATAACAATGAGATATTTTGAGCCATTCTAATAGCAGAGAGCAGAGCACCCCAAGCAGATGGTACAAACAGTGCAAATGCCCTAAAGCAGGAGAGAGTTCGGCATACTCAAAGAGGAATGTCTGTGTAGCTGCAGCACAGCCTGCGAAAGAGAGAGCAGTACTGGGAACTTTGAAGAGGAGACAGATGTCATAGCCTATGCTAAACGTGTGCATTGTATTAGAATGGCAAATGAATCTAATCTCTTTTGGAGATTTTTTTTAAACAGAAGTATCATTGGTCAGTCATTTTAAAATAATCATTTGGAAGTTGTGAAGATAATTGATTGCAAATAGAAGCAAAGAGTGAAGGAGGGTGGTAATAGGGGAGCTAGATAAATGGACATTTTTTTGCTTTTCTCATGTTTTTTCTCCCAGTATTAATGCAACTTCATTTTTTCTTAATATTTGAATATTTATCCATCTACAAATTATTTTAGTGTAAATAATATAATAAACATTCATCTTATTTATTCAAATAGGTAGCCTGTTGCCTCAATGCCATTTATTGACTAATGGAATAATCATTTTAAATCTTTTTATATTTATAGTTAAATAAATTTTCCAGTACTCTTTGAGGAAGAAATAAAAAGCACATGCAGGGGTTCCACTCCTGGATACATACCCTAGAGAAATTCTTGCAAATATCTATTCAAGGATGGTGTGTATACGGCAATAGGAAGTTGGAAGCAACCTATATATCCATCTCTAGAAGAATGGATAAGTATAATATAGGAAAGTACACTATGAGGTGCCCTATAGCAACAAGAAACAGTAAACCAGGTGTGTGACATGCACTGGTCCCCAAACAAGTCTGGATGAGAAAATGAGGATGGAGTGGGATTTACAAAACCCTTAATGGAATCAAAAATACAGAAAAACCACACCATAATTTGAAATATTATATCTGTACTTAAGAACATTTATCAAACACTTATAAGTGGTTTCCTATGAGATAGCAGCAATGGGATGGGGATTATGAAATAAGGGACAAAATCAAACATGAAATGGACCTTGTGCTGAGCAAGTGCGGTGATATGTTAACAGTAAGGAGAAATGTAAGACGCATTCTAATTTCGGACATGACAATCGTGAAAAAGTGTGCCTGGATTTCATGAATATGGCAATATAGCTCAACATTATGCACCAGAGATTTAATTTAAAAAGTGAAAGAAATAGGATGAGAACAAACATTTTGATCAATACTGTCATAAAAATTAAATATGTTTTAAAAGTTAAAATAATTGAAGTGTGACATGAAATATTAACATATGTGTAGCCACAGCCTCCCCTTTTAACCTTAGGATATTTCTGTTTCAGCCTAATTGATTCCTGGACATGTTGTTTTCCAATTGCCAAAAGCTTTTGCAGACTCTGTCTCCTGATATCTACCACTAAAACGTCTTCCCTCCTTTTTCCATATCACAGACTTAGTCCAAGTCTTATTGTTTCTCACTTGGATTATTGTCATGGTTTCCTACTGGTCTCAGAGGATCTGGTCTTATCAGCAGCTATAATGCTGTATGACCATTCCAAAAGCGAAAATGTGATTATTTAACTTCCTTTCTTAAATTCTTTTGATGCTTTTATGTTGTCTTTTTAAAAATCATTTCAGAATATTATGGGGGTTCAAACATTTTGCCTTGCCCAAACCAGGGCTACAAGTCCCTCATACAGTGCGCTCCACATCCATTAGTTGTGAGTTTACCCACCCCCAACACCTCCCTCCCACCTGACCGGCACCCAGTGAATATTACTAGCATGTGAGCATCTTAGTGTTGATCAGTTAGTGCCAATTTGATGAAGAGTACATGTGGTGCTTGTTTTTCCATTACTGTGATACCTCACTTTGAAGGATGGGCTCAAGCTCTATCCAGGATAATAAAAGAGGTACTAGATCACCATTGTTTTTTGCAGTTGTAGTATTCCATGGTATACATACACCACATTTTATTAATCCACTCATGTGTTGTTAGGCACTTGGGTTGTTTCCACATCTTTGCAATTGTGAATTGTCCTGTCAAAAACAGTTGAGTGCAGATATCTTTATTATAGCATGTCTTTTTTTCCTTTGGGGAGATACCTAGAGGTGGGATTGTTGGATCAAATGATATTTCTATTTTTAGCTCTTTGAGATATCTCCAAATTACTTTCCACAAGGGTTGCACTAATTTACAGTCCCAACGACAGTGTAAGAGTGGTCTAATCTCTCCACATCCTCGCCAGCATTTGTTGTTTTGGGACTTTTTGATAAAGGCCATTCTCACTGGAGTTAGGTGATATCTCATTGTGGTTCTGATTTGCATTTCCCTAATGATTAGAGATGCTGAGCACATTTTTATATGTTTTTTGGCCATTATTCTGTCTTCTTTTGAAAAGTTTTCGTTCATGTCCTTTGCCCATTTATTGATGGAGTTGTTTATATTGTCTTAAGAGCCAATCTAAACTCAGTTTGGTTAGTACTTGTCCTTCATTACTTGGTCTTTGGTTATGATTATCCCTTTCCCAAATTTCACTGTTTACTTCCCCTAGCCCTCCCTTCTCCAGTAATTCCAGCTGTCTTGTGTTTCTTGTCATTTTACTGAAAAATGTCAATGTTTACCCTTTCAACTTTTCACTAACTCGTATCTAATCAATTTAAAAATCTCAGTGCCTTAGGATGAATAGGTTACCCAGACCAGGATGGTTAGCAGCTTCTCCATATGTTCATGTCATGCATTCTATTTCTGTGAAATCAGGTATCTTACTACTGCTTATATCTGGTTTCTAATTTATGTCCCCACCTCATTACGAACTCTTTCAAACCAAGGCCTAAATCTAGTGTTTTATTTTGTTTTGTTTTGTTCTGTAATTACCAGTGCCTAGCATGGTCCATTTCATAGAGTAGAAATAAATAAATATTCAGTAAGGTAAATTCATAATTATTTTTGATTTTTAACTAAAAATAGAATAAATCTCAGAATTGAACCAAAAAAAAATCCAACTTGTAAAATACCAACATACAACTTTGAAAAATTATGGAAATGCATATATTATTAGAGCTGTACAAAATTATGTAGAGCTTCAACTTCATAATAAACACAAATAAGCATTCAAAATATCATACAATCCACATTAAAAATAATAAAAACATCGAAAATATAGGCATGATGTCAAATGAGTAAGTATGTAACTAGAATATAGTTAAAATTATTTTCACCTGGCATAAATCAAGTGCCATTGTTAACACTGACAAAATGATAAGAAAAAAAATGGAAGAAATATTTAAGTAGGAAGTAAAATTAACTTATAAATAGCATATAAAACCTGTGATGAGTTAAAGATGAAAACTCTAATTATTTTGTTTTACTTGCTTGACTAGTTTGAAGAAATACATTATATTGATATATTAGTTTAGAAAAGTACCTGTAAGAAGTAACCTCTTTTGAATGCTAGCAAGAAGACTGATTCTTTAGTGCTCCTTATGGTGAAACAATCAATTTAATGCTTTCTATTGTGGATTTTAGAAAAAAAAATCAAATTCTAGAACTAACTAGCAAAACCTGTGCTGATGCAAAGGGCATGGAATTTCAGTGAGCAAAGGTGTGTGAGAGGGTCAAAAGACACCTGCAGCATGGTAAATGTTTTAGCAATCTAGGTAATGGGAATCAGTAGGTGCAGTGAAATTCACAAAACAGTAGTTAGTGCACACCACAGCAACTGTAGGAGAACACTCAGAGGAAGAACAAGCATCGGGTGACTTAATCTGCGATAAATATTAATAGAATACAAATTATGAATGTGTTCTTAATTCTTTTTAGCATGCTAAAAATAAATGTGTGTAGTTCTTATCAGGTTCTATCTCTTGGCAGCTTATAATTCAAGAAAAAAGTCATATATTGCTGATATAACATAGAATTTGAATTTATATTTGATTTTATTCATTTTTAAAGTATCCTTTAATTACATAGGACCCATAGATATTTTGAGTTAGCTATAAATTCTTTCATTAGAAAATTTTGGAGATATTTACTGCATTATGACAAACATTTCCTTAAATCTACATGCTCTCTATTAATATTCAGAGATTATGCTTTCTCATTTAAACAATAGAAACACTTACAAATTTTAATGCAAGTCACCTGTCTGTATACAGAAGATAAATATTGTTTGTACCAGTGCTTAGGAAGGCAACCATTCTTTATGTGTAATCATGCGCCTTTGCCAAACAAATAAGTATCATCCAGATACATCATTTGAAATGCTACATTCCTTCTCCCCGAAAATGACATACACCCCATCCTTCCACCTCCCTCTCTGACACACAAATATTTACATTACTGTGTTATTATAGGAAGCTCATGAGATGGGCAAGTCTTTAAGCAGCTCTTTGTAAAATATGTCAAAAATGTTACTTTGTACCTTTTAAACTAATTATAGTAGTGCAGTATCTTTAAAATGTCACATATTGGCTTTATTTGTAGGTTCTAAAAATGTGTTATTTTGACTTATAAACTGTGGCTAGGGAAATGATTTATTAGGCACCTGGCATACTGACAGGTTGTGACTAAAATAAATGAAATGACACGATAACTTCATGTCTTTGTTGATACACGCTTATTATTGGTTCCATAGCCTAATTTTATTACTTTAGAAGCCGGGCTCTTCCTCCAGTTAGATTAGTTGTTTTTAAATTCTAGATGTCTAAGACTCAATCATCTGGTGAGCATTCATAAAGTGAAAAAATACTGTTGCTGTTTTCTTCTATTTTTGAACTCGATTGAGAAGAATACTTATGTCAAACAAAAATACAATGCAAAGTTGTAGTGTTTTCTCCATGGGCTTGCAAACATTTAGTTATTTTGTTTACAATAAGTCTCATAAGATTAGCAAATCAAATTGACAGATGATCAATGTCAGATCTATTGAAAGTCTGTGTGTGCAATTGGTCACTCAAGCTGTGATGATCAAGTGTATCCTGTAAAGCATGCCTGTGGTTAAAAACTTACTGTAAAAGTCACCTTGGTGTGAAAATGCACTTAACATCAATTTCACATTAGTTAGTGAAAGACAGTTTTTAAACGTCTAAAGTACATGATGAAGTAGCTATTCATAATGATAAATATACTTTGAATATTGATTTGTTCTAACTACATTATTTTAATTATTAGAAATTGGTAATCATAATAATTTTAAAGTGAGGAGACTTAAAGATACACTTTTATTCAAACTGAATTCACTGAGATATGTAAATATATTTCAGAATATGTATATACACACACATATATATTTTGGTTGCTGTTTGATTCTTTTGAGCTATCTAATCTTTTATGCCTTTGTTATCCGAATACAAACCATGCTTAGCATACCAAATTCAATGTGGTTTACTTTAAAAGTAAAGATATACACTGTTTGTTTGTGCTTAGTTTTAGGAGAAATAATGTAGAATAAATAGGAATTATGTAAGTATTCTGGGAAATTTTTAACTTTGTTTTGTTTTTGAGAAACATTTTTGATTGTCAGTTTATTATTTTATTATAAGCAATACATGTTAAAATAAATTGCAGAGTTTAATACCTCATTTTCAAAGACTTAAAAATGATCTTTGAATTATTCCCTACTATGAAAAATAGTCTCCTATTTTTATCATGTGCAAGATTCATGTACCACTTTACACTAACTAGTATGATAATTTATACCACATTTTATGTATTTTCTAAATAGTTGAAAATTTAAGAAAGCTTCCATATTCTTAATTCTCCATATAAGAATTTTTTATTCATTTAATTATTTGAGTTATCAAAAACAGAGGAAGTGATTTGTAATAATAGCAGCAACTAAGAAAATCAAGACTACTGTTAAAAAACATTATACAAAGTAAATACATGTGCAACTAGATTACTCTCAAAATCAATTATAAAAATCAGCTCAAAATTACTGCTTTGAGAATTTTCGAGTAGTTTTGTGGCATATTTATATAATATTTAGAATACAATAAATTATGCATTAGTATCAATTTGCATTCTAAACCAAATAGGGTAGTAATCAAGATGTTTAGATAAATAATATAGTAATTTTGTTTTTTTTATCAGTAGTGTGACATTTTAATGTATGTCTGAAAATTTGCCTGAAAGTGTTTAATGAGATCAGGGATATGGCCCAGGAACCAAGGTCCTTAATTTTGAATAATACAATAGAATCTTTAACTTTCATCTCAGTATTCACCACTACAGGCAGAAGTAACCTTTGTTTTAGAGGATTGCTGAGTTGGAAAGAGACATATTAGATCATCTTTTATACATTCTTCTGCCAAAATAGGATAGATCATTCTCTTCCAGTATAATCAGTATATATTGTAAAATAGATGCCTTATGGGACTAATCCCAACTGAAATCTATGATTTCATGTAAGTTTAGAATAAATATTTTTGACCAAATTTAATAGTGAAATGTCATAATTATGGTTAACTTGCCAGTTCTTAACATTATATTTAAAAAGCCATGTGTGTTTGTGTGTGTTTGAATATTCACAGGATATAGACTGGCCAAATTGCCACTTTACAATTATACAATGATGTTTATATAGCTTCATAGTTGACTATAAAGTAAAGATAGTTTTCCCTAAAAGTCAATAGGAAATCAACTTCTAGACAGAGTCATGTCACCTATATGTACATGTCTTTATAAAATGGACATTGTAGAAATAGACAGTTACCTGTAACATAATATTGCTAAGGTAGGAAGGTAAAGCATGAAGAATAACAATTATTGACTCCTTGAATTTTTAATAAGCATGAACTTAATATGGCTGACACCCAACTTTCTCCCCCTTTCTCTTTCACTGGCTTCTACCGTCTTCCTGGTTTTCCACAGAAAACCCTCTTATCACATAATATATAGAGAAAAATCCAAAGATATTGTTAGATGTGAGGTATATGTTAAATCAGAATCCAACAAATGAAACTGAATTTCTCAGAATATCTGTAGTTTAATGACACAGAATTGTAACATAATTCCATTCCTTACTAGCTATATACCTTTTGAGATTTTCAGGAAATATTAATAACCCTACTGTAATACTATTTGTCATAGTCTCACCAAACAAAATGATGAATACCATGAGTTTCCTCTTTTCTTCTAATTTTGCAATTTATACTTAATTTTGCACTAAGAGTGATAATAAATTACACACAGAATTTTCTTGTTGAAAATTCCTTAATGGTGCCAAATCATCTAAAGAACAAAATATATACTTAGTTCTAAGTACATGAACAACTTTTTGCCCTTACATACTATGTTCCAGTATTAGTGAAAAATACTTAACTTCCTCATAAAATTTATACTTTGTGAAAGTTATTACCTGTTTTCTCTCAACTCCTACTAGCCTTTTAGTTCTCAGTTCTAATTCTTCTTTATTTTAAATATTCTATGACTTTATCAAGGAGATTAAAGAGTTTCCTTTCCCATTCAGTCATTATACCAAATTTTTTAATTTATTATAATTTTTCTCATGTAATGCTGTCTGAGATTATAAACACTTTGAGAGCAGGAAATGTACATTTTTCCTTTGTATTCATTATCTAACATAGCACGATAAAATATCTGTAAACATGACTAGCCAA
This sequence comes from Avahi laniger, assembly GCA_963575035.1. NCBI lineage: Eukaryota > Metazoa > Chordata > Mammalia > Primates > Indriidae > Avahi > Avahi laniger. The sequence continues at coordinate 16,769 of CAUYSK010038549.1, forward strand.
AGGCTTTACAAAGTTATTTTTTTCATTTTTAAATTCCACAACAATACAAATGGTTTACTTAATTGGTAGTTAAAATTGTTTTGCACAAAGTTTATCAATTTGCAAAAGGTCAAATAACCAGTCACTGTTAGAACCAGTCAGGCAGTCTGACACCAAAGGATGAATGTACTCTTAACTATAGTTACCTTAGCCCCTTCTATACTGCTGATTACATAAGGGCAATCTCTGTCTAGATATTATAACCAAGAAAGGACTAGTTTGTCTAAGTGCAAATATTTCTCTCTTTTAAAAAAATACCTGAAGAAGTTTAACAATAATCAAAGATATTAAATTTTCACCACAACTTCAAAAGACAAAAGAAACTATCAAGATCAAATAACAATTTCATAAAATCTTCTAAATTTAAAAATATTTACATACCAATGCATGCATAGTGCATTTTTTATTGTACATGGTTTTTCAACAATCCTTTGTAGCCATGAAACAAGCTTCAGTCTTTGTACTGATCTTAAATATTGTCTTCTTTCTTCATCCTTCCCTGGGAGGGTTCCTTGATTAGGTGACCATAGCATCAAAATCAGGACATTCTTGAAAGTAGAAGACATTAAAGCAATTAAAATGAAGACATAGCTGTAGTACAACCAGTGTAGACCAGAACTATATTGGGCAAACTGAGACATGTGGTTAGCCTTATACTTTGACTATTTTCTCAGTGTTTTCTGAGCAGTTACAACACAAGACACATAAAACCTCCTCATTGCATTTACTTAGTGTCCCTTTTGTAAAGTGCAAATGGACTTTCTAAACTCAGATGCATAAAAGAAGGTCCTTACTACCCCTATCATCCTTTCCTAATTTCTTCTGTTATCATCTTCGTATTGTACTTGAAAGTCTACAATTTTCCAAATCTTAAATACTTTGCTAATATTAATTATCACACTTATGACTTCTGTGGGTTTTACTATAAAAAAGTTTTCTTTTAATAGAACCTCATTTTCAAAAACCGAATGATAGAAAATGTGTCCCTCAAAATCTGAACATCCTCCTTTCTCTTCCATTTGAAAATACTGCAGCTATAGTTCTGTTGTAACTATGACCAAGACAGGAAGGAAGGAAGAAAAGAAGGAAGGAATTTATGTCAGTCTAACTCAATAAACTTTAGGAAGGGCTACATACCTATTTTGGAAAGCATCAAGAAAATG
>CAUYSK010038550.1:0-34820 GCA_963575035.1 Avahi laniger
CGGCCTGGTCCTTAACAGGCCGCAGACCGGGTTGAGGACTTCAGCTTTATGGGTCGGCTCATGGTTTTAACAAGACTTCTGAAATGATTGCAGCCAACCTTGCTGTCTGCTGTAGACTGGTGTGTGTATATAATCCGCACCAGTGGTCTCCGAAGTGAGGGTACAGGGCAGTCCATGGAGAGAAGAAATATCTTAAATGTCTATTACTTCACTTCTGACATATATGCTATTATTAAGTCTTTTTTTAAAAAGTACAGGTTATGTAGAATTAGCCACATGATATTTAAGTTACTATCATTATTATTATTATTATCATTATTTCTTTCATCTCAGACTTTCTTATGGGAGTCATTTTCCCTTTTCCTGATGAACATCTTTAGAAGTCTTTTTGGTGGAGAATTGTTAGTCATAAATTTTCTTAAGCCTGAAAACATATTTTTCCCTTTTTCTTGAAAGATAGGTTTGTTCAGTCTGTAATTCTAGGTTGATAGTTTTAATTTCTTTCACTGCTCAGAAGGTCCACTATCGACTTATTTCCATTGTTTCTGTTCAGAAGTCATCTGCCAGTTGGTAGACGATCTTTTTTTGTCTATCTCTATTATCATATGTGGATTCATATTTCATCAATTCTGGAAATGCACCATCCATTATCTCTTTGAATTACCTTACCTCTGTTCTCTCTAGTGTTTCTGTCACTCTTATTAGATATGCTAATATTTCTCATTCTGTCCTCCATGTCTTAACCTCTCATTAATTTTTTTCTTCTATTTCATTATTCCTCTGTATTACAATCTTGAACTCGTGAGCTCAAGTGATCCTCCGGCCTCGGCCTCCCAGAGTGCTACGATTGTAGGCGTGAGTCACCGCGCCTGGCTGTACTACAATCTGTAGTACAATTTCCACTACAGTTACTGTATGTAGTATGTTTAGATCGATCTTTCTTCAACTGTAATTAACCCTGTTAACTCATCTGTTGAATTTTTTTTTATTGTAAAAAACACACAACATGAGGTCTGCCTTCTTCACCAGTTTTTAAGTGTACACTACAGCATTTTAGGGAAGGATTTGGGGAGGCGTTTTAATGGGAACGAGGTGGCAATCTTTTTATTTTCTCACTATTATATTTTTTATTTATTTTTATTGACACTGATGTGCATATTTCGTGGGTACCTATGATAATTTGGTACATTCATATAATCAAATCAGGGTAATTAGGATGTCCATCACCTTAAATATTTATCTTTTCTTTATACTAGAAACATTCAAATTACTCTCTTCAAGATATTTTGAAATGTATGACAGATTAATGTTAACTGTAGCCACCTTAGCTATCTATTGAATGCCAGGTCCTATTTATTCTATCTAAGCGTATATTTATTTGTACCAGTTAATCAACCTCTCTTCATCCTCCCCTCTCCCCTTCCTTCCCAGCCTCTGCTAATCACCAGTCTATGCTCTATCTTCATGAGGTCCACATTTTTAGCTCCCAGTTATGAGTGAGAACATGCAGTATGTGTCTTTCCGTGCTTGGCTTATTTCATTTAACATAACGACCTCCAGTTCCATCCATAGGCACAAGGTTGTACAGCATATCTCTAACTTTGTACCCATTAAATAGCAACTCCTCCTTTCCTCTTTCCTCCAAGCCCTGGCCACCAGCATTCTTTCTGCTTTGATGAGCTAGATTACTTTAGATAACTTACGTAAGTGGAATTGTGCCATGTTTATCCTTTTGTGACTGGCTCATTTCGTTTTAGCATAGTGTGCTTAAGGTTCATCTATGTTGTAGCGTATGACAGGATTTACTTCTTTTTTGTGACTGAATAATATTCCATTGTATGTATGTACCACATTTTGTTATTTCTTTCATCTGTTGGTAGACATTTGGGTTGTTTCTACTTCTTGGCTATTTTAAATAATGCTGCAGTAAACATGGGGTTGCAAATATCTCTTAGAGATCCTGATTTCAGTTTTTTTTGGATAAGTACTCAGAAGTCAATTATATGTTCTATACTGAGGTTATGTGGTAGTTCTATTGAGTCAAATGGTAGTTCTATTTTTAATTTTTAGAGGAGCCTCCATTTAGAGGAGCTCCTTTTTTTCAGAGCAGCTACACCATTTTACATTCCCACCAACAGTACACAAGGGTTCAAATTTCTCCACATTCTTGTCAGCACTTACTATTTTCTATTTTTGTTTTGCTTTATTTTGTTTATTTTTTGATAACAGCCATCTTAACAGATGTGAAGAGATATCTCATTGTAGTTTTGATTTGCATTTCCCTGATGATTAGTGATGTTGACCATGTTTTCATATACTCTATGGCCATTCGTATGTTTTCTTTGAAGTAGTATCTATTCAAGTCCTTTGCACATTTTAAAATCAAATTATTTATTTATTTATTTGCTATTGAATTGTAGACAAGGTCCCACTTGTCTATTTTTGCTTTTGTTGCCTGTGCTTTTGGTGTCATATGCAAGAAATCTTGGCCTGGTGCAGTGTCTCATGCCAGTAATCCTAGCACTCTGGGAGGCAGAGGCAGGAGGATTGCTTGAACTCAGCAGTTCGAGAACACCCTGAGCAAAAGCAAGATCCCGTCTCTATTAAAGATGGGAAAATTAGCCGAGCATGGTGGTATTCATCTGTAATCCCAGCTACTCGAGAAGCTGAGACAGAAGGATCGCTTGAGCCCAGGAGTTTGAGGTTGCATTGAGCTATGACATCATTGCATTCTACCGAAGTGACAGAGTAAGACTCTGTCTCCAAAAAAAAAAAAAGAAAGAAATCTTTGCCAAGACTTATGTCAAGAAGCCTTTCCCTTGTTTTCTTCTAGGAGTTTTATAATTCAGGTCTTATATTTAAATCTTTAATCCATTTTGAGATGATTTTTTGTGTGACATAAGATGGTCCAATTTCATTCTTTTGTGTGCATATATATCTAATTTTCCGAGCACCATTTGTTGAAAAGACTGTCCTTTCCCCATTATGTATTCTTGGCACCCTTTTTGAAGATCATTTGATTGTATATGTATGGATTTATTTCTAAGCTTTCAATTTGGTTCCATTGGTCTATATGTCTGTCTTTATACCAGTTCCATACTGTTTTGATTACTGTAGCTTTGTAATATGTTTTGAAGTCAGGAAATGTGAGGCATCCAGCTTTGTCCTTGTTTCTCAAGGCTATTCAGGGTCCTTTGTGGTTCCATATGAATTTTAGGATTTTTGTTGTTGTGTCCGTAAAACATGCTATTCGGATTTTGATAGGGATTGCACTGAATCTTTAGATTGTTTTGTATGGTATGGACACTTTAACAATATTCTTTCAATTCATCAATACAGGATGTCTTTCCATTCATTTTTTTTGGTCATCTTTAATTTCTTTCAGCAGGTTTTGTAGTTTTTAGTATACAAGTCTTGCACCTCCTTGGTTAAGTTTATTCCTAAGTGTTTTATTCTTTTTGATGCTATTGTAAATGGGCTTGTTTTCTTAATTTTCTTTTTGGATTGTTCTTTGTTAGTGTATAGAAATGCAACCAATTTTTGTATGTTGATTTTGTATCCTGAAACTTTGTTGAATTTAGTAGTTCTAATAGTTTTTTTGTATTTGTGTGAAATAATTAGGGTTTTATACATACGAGATCTATCCAGAAAGTATCCAGCCATTGTTAATACAACGGGAATGGTTTGCACCACATCGATGTAACCTGGCAGCCAAGGAGAGTGGACTGGAATATGCACGTGTGAACAATGACGACTTCACTCTACTAGTCAGTGGAGTGCTAGATGCCATTGAGTAAGCATGTGTACTGTGTGGCTGTCACATTCAAAATGACTGAGTGAGTAGAACAACGAGTCTTCATCCAATTTTGTGTTAAGCTTGAACATTCCTCTGAGGAAACCATTCGGATGATTCAGAAGGCTTTTGGGGAGGATACAGTGAGTTCAGTGCAAATAAAAGTGTGGAAAAGATGGTCAAGAATCTGTTGAAAGTGATTCGTGTTCTGGTAGGCCTGCAAGAAGCAGAACACCAGATAATGTTGAACATGTAGGGGCTGCAATCAACAAAGGTCCCACGGTGCCTACTTTGGAGGGGACTTAGGCATTACTGTCCTATGTACAATTGTACAATGTTTCTTGTATGTTCTTCAGTAAATATCTCCATTTTTCATATTACATGGCTGGATACTTTCAGGACAGACCTCGTGTAAGGTCATCTCATCTGTAAATAGAGATAACTTTCTTTCTAATTTGGATACCTTTTATTCCTCCCTCCCTCCCTTCTTTCCTTCCTCCCTTCTTTCTCTTCTTTCTTTCCTTGTTTTTTGGTCTAATTGCTCTGCTTAGGACTTCTAGTACTTTGCTGAATAGTAGTGGCAAGAATGGGCATCCTTGCCTTGTTCCTAATCTTAGAGGGAAAGCTTTGTTTTCTGCCATTGAGTATGATGTTAGCTGTGGGCTTTTCATGTATGGTCTTTATTATGTTGATGTAATTTTCACGTGTTCTTTATTTTGTTGAGTGTAAACATGAAAGGGTGAAAATGTTTTTTCTGTTTCTATTGAGATGATCATGTGGTTTTTATTTTGCTTTTATTAATGCGGTACATCACATTGATTGATTTTTGTATGTTGAACCATCCTTATATTCCAGGGATAGATCCTACTTGGTCATGGTATATTATCTTTCTAATATGCTGTTGAATTTGGCTTGCTAGGGATTTTTTTTTTTTTTAAGGATTTTTACATCTATATTTATTAGGGATATTGGCGTGTAGTTTTCTTTTCCTTAAATGACTTTTTCTGGCTTTGATACCAGAATAATGCTGCCCTCATAAAATGAGTTATGAAATATTCTCTCCTTTTCATTTTTGTTTGAAAAGGATTGGTATTAATTCTTCTTTAAATGTTTGGTGCAATTCACCAGTGAAGCCATACAGTATTGGGCTTATCTTTGTTGGAAGGTTTTTTTTATTACTGATTACAATCTCCTTACTAGTTATTGGTCTGTTTAGATTTTCTATTTCTTCATATTTCAGTTTGGTATGTTTCAGAGAAACATAACCAGTAGGTTTTATATATGTAGATATATAACAGGAGATTTATTATGGGAATTGGTTTATGCAATTATGGAAGCCAAGAAGTTCCACAGTATGCCATCTGCAAGCTAGAGAACCAGAAAAATCAGTGATGTAATTCAATCCAAGTGGGACAGGAGAGGATACATATCCTAGCACAAGAAGAGAGAAAGAATTTGCCCTTTCTCAGACTTTTTGTTCTATTCTGGCACTCAATGGACTGAACGATGCCCATTCACATTGATGAGGACATGTTCTTTGTTCAGTTTACTGATCGAAATCGAATCTCTCCTGGAAATACTACCCCTCCCAAAAAATAATGTTTTACCAGCTATCTGAGCATCCCTTAGCCCAATCAAGTTAAGACGTAAAATTAACCATCACAGTAAGTTGTATGTTTCTAGGAATTTATCCATTTCTTCTATATTATCCCATTTGATGGCATATAATTATTCATGGTAGTGTCTTATAATCGTTTTTATTTCTGTGACATCTGTTGTAATATCTCATATTTCGTTTGATTTTATTTGAGTCCTATCTTTTTTTCTCAGTCTGGCTAAGGGCTTGTCAATTTTGTGGATATTTTCAAAAAACCAACTCTTAGTTTTGTTTTCTACTCTTTTTGTATTCATTGCTTTGTTTCTTTCTCCTCTAATCTTTAGTGTTTCCTTCAGTCTGCTAACTTTGGGCTTAGTTTAATCTTCCTTTTCTAGTTCTTTAGGTATGGAGTTATTTATTTGAGATTTTCTTTTTTAATGTAGGTGTTTTTAATGAAGTCACTATAAAATTCTTTAATAGTACTGTTTTTGCTGCATCCCATTAGTTTTATATGTTGTGTTTTTGTTTGCCATAAGATATTTTCTGATTTCCTGTTTGATTTCTTCTTTGACCCATTGATTGTTCAAAAGTGTGTTAATTTCCTCATATTTGCAGATCTTCTGGTTTTTCTTCTGCCATTACTTTCTAGTTTCATTCCATTGCGGTCAGAAAAGATAATTGGTATGATTTCAATCTTAAATTTGTTAAGACTTGTTTTATGACAAAGCACATTATCTATCCTGGGGAATGTTCTGGGTGTCCTTGAGAAGAATGCGTATTGTGCTGCTATTGGGTGGAATGCTCTGTTAGGTCCATTTAGTCTATACTGTTGTTCAAGTCCTTTGTTTCCTTATTGATCATCTGTCTGGATGTTTTCTATCCATTATTGAATGTAGGGTATTGAAATCTGCTTTAGTTGTGATGCTGTCTATTTTTGTCTTCAGTTCTGTCAATGTTTGCTTCATAAACATAAGTGCTTTGTGTGCAAATATATTTGTAATTGTTATGCCTTCCTTGTGATTTGACCCTTTTATCATTATCATTATGTAATGTCCTTCTTTGTCCCTCTTGTGATAGTTTTTTGACTTAAAGTCTGTTCTTAATCTAAGTATGGCCACCTCTGCTCTCTTTTGGCTATTTGTTTGCATGGAATATCTTTTTCCATCCTTTTACTTTCAGCTTGTATGTGTCCTTAAATCTGAAGTGAGTCTGTTAGCATATAGTTGGATCTTATTTTTCAGATCCATTCAGCCCCTCTGTGTCTTTTGATTGGGGCTTTTAACCCATTTACATTTAATATCCCTATCATATAATTAGTGATAAGGAAGCACTTACTGTTTCCATTTTGTTGTGTTCTGTCTTGTATAATAGTTCTTTTGTCTTTCTTTATTCTCTCTTGCTCTCCTACTGTGTGTTTTGTTGGTTTTCTGTAGTGACATCTAGAGAGTGCTGGGTTCCGTCAGCATCCAAAATGAGTCCCTATAGCAGTCCCCCAAAATTGGAGCATTAGACACATGCTCTACTCTTTCCCCCATCTGTTGAATTTTTAATTTCATCAATTCTATTTTTAACTTCTAAAAGTCCTGAGATATTCCTTTCAACCGAGACTGGACTTTTTTAATAGTTTCTTGGTCCTTGCTTGTTTTTATGATTACATCTTCATTTCCTTAAACATTTAATGTATAATTATTTGCCTTCTGTTTCTGATAATTCCATTATCTACAGTCCCTGGGATTTAGATTTTTATTATTGGTGCCTGCTAATTCTCATTCATTGTGGTTGTTTCTTTTTGTATGTGCTGGTCTTTGAGGGGGAACTCAAATTTGCCTGATTTTTATCTGAGTTTAACTTGGTCGTCTCAGTTGAGGATGACTTATTACAGAGAGGATTTGTGTTTGCTCCTGCGAGGAACCCATGCTGACCTGGGACACTTTAGTCTCCTGTGGCTACCCTGGCTCAATGAAGGAGTTGTAGGTTTAGCTGTCTAACCCTATAATGGATCCAACGCTTATTATTTGATGCCAAGGTAACTCTGGCTTTTGTGGTAGCTTTCAGCTGGTGTTTGTTGATTTGTTTTTTTATGTTTGTTTGTTTTTGTTTTGCCCATGGATGTCTTTCTTACTCTCTTCCATTTCAGCAATTCATTAAAAATGTTTTTTATTTTGGGGGACTCCTCACAATTTCTTGCTTACTCTAGTGTAGAAAGACTGGAATAAGCTTTTTGAAAACGGGTGTTCAGAAATTTCCGTACTTATGTGATTTCCATACTTATGTTTCATACTTATGTAAATTTCCATACTTTTGTTCCTAAACCATGTGTCATTTCTGAAATTCAGTTATCTGCACACTTTAAAATGTGCATAATTTTCTGTTTATAAATCTTTCATTTCAAAAGTCTTACTAGATTTTGGAAGTCATTTGTTAAAATTATTAGAATGATGAGTTTTCAAGAACAGCTGATGGCTATCAAGGAAGACGGAAATCTACTAACTGAACTTTTACAATAATTTTTGCATAATGGATAGATTGAAATATAAGCATCATAATCAAATAAGTACAACTGATAATCTACCACTTCCATTTGTGTGAAGTATTTTCTTTAGCCATGACAGTCATTTAAATCAAGTATCAACATAAACTGCTTATAATCAGTCCTTCAGTTCTCTGTATCACAAATTGTTAAGTCAAGATTTACAAAACCAAGAAACATTTATTTATATTGTGTAACAATAATGTTTTACTAATCACTGAAAAGTTTGTACCATCTGGATTTAATATATTTCCAAAATTTTTCATCTTTTTATGTTATTTTTTAATGTGCATAATCTATTTATAAAGCAATTTTTGTGTAATTTATAAGTCAGTATTCCTATGGGAATCCATACTTGAACATTTTAAAGCTATAGACACTTGCTCTGAAGTTTAGAAACCATTCTATACTCCAGAGGTTAGCATTGTCTTCTAATTGTTCTGTGTATGAACTTTTCATTCTAACTAAATCAAATATGCTATGAGAATTGAAAATGTTATGAGACCACATTACTACTTCCAACATTACTTCTGTATATCCTGTACTAGCTAGCATAGAGTTTGGCATATTTTTTGGTACTCAATAATTTAATAAATCAAGGTCTGTTTTATTTGTTTATTCTCAGTTACAGTGAGCTTATAAAGTACCCAAGGCAATTACTTCAGATTCACATTTCCTAACCCCTGCTCCCTCCCATCCCATGTTCTTACTCATTTTCTCTAGAGTGAGATCCAGGAATCTCCCTTTCTCCAAACACTTAGGTAATTCTGATGCAGGTATCCACTGACCAGGCTTTGAAAAACACTGATTTAGATGATGATTACATTGCAATAAATCTCATCTTTTCATGAAAATTAAAAGAGAATTATACTCGATGGCTGTATTACAGAAAGTAGAATGGGGAAATGATGAGTCAGTCCTTTAATATGGCATGACAATAGTAGAAAATAGCAGGAAATTGTCTGGTTTGGAGGTAATAGGGTACATATGTGTGGCACTTATGGGTGTAAGATAGAAGAAGTGGGTAACAAAAGGAATTCCATGTTCTTCCCCTTTCTTCTCCCAATTTTAATGTGTTTAACCATATTGGGGGAAAGAGGAATGGCGGTAAAAGGAGTTCACTGTATGGTGCCTACTATTTGAATGTGTCTCCCAAAAGTTATGTGTTGGAAACGTAATCCCCAGTGCAACAGTGTTGGGAGGTGGGGTGTAATAAGAGGTGATTGGGTCATAAAATCAGAGCCCTCATGAATGGATTAATGTTATCTCAGGAGCAGGTTAGTTATCGCAGGAGTAGGTTGTTACAAAGTGAGCCCTGCCCCTGTGCTTTTCACTTTCACCCACACTCGCTTGACTTTCCACCTCTCTGCCGTGGGATGAGGCAGTCTGAAGGCCCTTACTAGATGCCAGCCCCTTGATATTGGACTTCCCCGCCTACAGAATCATGAGCTAAATAAATTTCTGTTCATTATAAATTACCCGATCTGTTTTAGCAACAGAAAACAGACTAAGACAGTGACTTTGGTTACAGGCTAAATCTTTCTTTCAAGAAAGTATTATTTAATACTGTTTTGACCACCATATCAGTTTAGTTCAGGTAGTAAACAAATCAGAAACTGAGACACAGTACAACGTTTTAGTGCACTACCTGTAAAGGATACGGTGACAGGTTTAACAAGGCCACCTTCCCTTCGGGGATCATCGGTGCTGCTTTCACAATTTGAAAAGAGGGTTTGCTTTTATTTCCTTTTCTATTTGCTTCACCACAATCGAAGACTATAGAGATACAAAGGCACATGAAACCTGTTCCCTGCTCTGAAGTGACTCAGAGCCTGAAGAGAGAGATAGACGTAGAGACAAACAAGTGCAGTAGAAAGTTACAGTTCCTTGTCATCCAACCGATCAGAACACAGAATAAAGAAGGAAGGAAAAGGCAGGCCAGGTGCTCAAGAAAGCGTTTCGAAGGAGGCTTGACAGATAAATGCTCCTTTGCCGGGTGGCTCTGTGGAAAGTTGAGTTGGTGGGAAGAAGAGGGTGCTGGGCTGGAGGAGCACAGGCACAAAGGCCCCGAGTGTGAAGTTGAGAGGAGGGGGTGGTAGCCTAGAGGGCAGCATTTAGTGAGCTGACCCGCGGGAGAGTGGGCAGGGCCTCACATGCCTTATCAAGAACTGGTCCTGGAGGCCACGTGGCCCTGAGAGAATTTAAGTAGAGGGTCAACATGATTAGGTTGTATTTTCTATGCGCCTGTGTATTTTAGAAATACTCTAGTTTGTAAATTCAATGTGCTGCTTTCTCATGGTTTATGAAAGAGCTGTAAATATAGTATTTATAAAAACTTTATTTGGCATATTGGGGAGGAGGGTTTGATAAAGGGGAGGTGCCAGTGCTAGTGACAAAGACTCTTGATCTACTTTAGTTAGGCTCCTCTGAGCCCTCTTCTCGACTAGGCCTTGACCATGGCCTTCAGTGTCCGTCATGCTCCTTGGGGTGGGGAACCTGTGGCCTTGAGGCCACATGTGGCCTTCTCTGTCTTTAAGTGCAGCCTTTGGACTGAATCCAAATTTTACAGAACAAATCCTGTTATTTAAAAGGGGTGTAGCAGAGAAAGATGAAGCTTTTCTTGCCTCCTTTGGTGCTTAAAAAATAATAATCTTAAAATCAGAAGGCTGCAGGTTCCCTGTATTCTTTATCCCCCACCTTTCACTGAGTCCTTGGCCTGTCTTTTGCAAGAATCCCCTTACCCTTGAATCTCTTCTTAGTAATTTCCATCTACTGACCCCTCTCCGTCTGCTTCTTGGCTGTAAATCCCAGTCATCTTTGCTGTATTCGGAGTTCAGCCTGATCCCTCTTCCCTGTTGTAACACCCTTATTACAGTAGTCTTCAGGAATGTCTTCCTTATTTTAACAAATGTCAGAGTAATTTTTTCTTTAACAGCAGTTAAGGAAGATTCCACATTTCATAATTAAATCCCATACATGTATATCATTGTGGTGGTATGTATTGGGAGTAAGGTTAGAGACACTTGTAGTAACCATAAAACAATCACTTAGTACACCAGAAAGTAGAGTTTCTCTAGATTTATTTAGTGCTGAAGAATATGGTGATTTAAAGGGGCTTGGAAAAAGATTTAGCAAATTGCTAGGATTGATAATTCGCTGTCCTTTAAAAACATTTGGTCTTTGTGATTTTAATCAATGGTGAATATAGTTGACCCAAGGGGAAAGATTATTTAGCTGCTGCTTTATTCTGATTTAAATTTATCTTTCTATCACTAACTCTTAATTTCAGTTACTTAAAAAGTGGTGTTATTGCCATTTAAAGATAATCTTCAACCTGACTGTAATAATGATAAGAGCCTAGGGATAGAAATCAGAGAACAGTGGTGCTAATGAATTACTAGCTAGTTTATCTTGGATAAGTCACTAAACCTTTCTTCCTTGTGACTCTTCCTGATGTATCTCATTTTCGTACATGCTTAGCTATAAACTGTCTTGCCTACCTTTCTCTACAGAAATTATTTATTAATTGAATAGCACTACTAAATCATTCCATTGATCCTTCTGGCCTCTCTCAGAAAGTAAACAGATTCTTTTTGTTTACTGCTTAAATGCCATAAACTGGAAGGAAGATATTACCAGTGGCCACTAGTTAAACCCAGGGAATTGGCTTTCTAGTGAATTCTTAACTACCACTCCCAAAAGACCTCCTAGGAGGGAAGTCTTGAATAGTAAAAGTTGGTACCAGCTTGATTGATCACTTCCACCTTTCCCTTCTACTTTTCTCTCCAGAAGAGGAGAAAAACCAAGGAGAGGAAAGAATATGTCAAGGAGACTCTACTTTCCTTTTTGCCAGAATCAAGTATTTATCATCTTCTTAATTCTACTTGGTATGCACTTGGTGACAGTACTTCCAAACTGTACTGTAATTTTCATAACTCTGTCCCAAACTCCTTGAGACCTAGAACACTATTACTGATTTTCATATCAAGCGAGCAATGGTGTCTGCAGTTTGCAAAATTGCTTACTGTGCTGGATTAAAAACGGCAAAAATATGTCAATAAAGTACGTTCCCTTTCCTACACAGTGCTGTGCTGTAGTAGCAACTTATTGGCTATTCAGTAAATAATATACAATTAAGATTCACTCATTCTCTGGAAATATTGAAGTACTTTAAGAATATGAGGTGATGCTATATAGATACAATATTTGCTTTTTAAATTCTGGTCATTTTTTATGAACTTCTAAGTATATTGGAGAGATTCTGTGCATTCATATTTGTACGTTAACGTCATCAGTTCAAATTTCAATATACTTCAAAAAATTTATTTAAAAGTGTATTGACATTTAAGTTGATACGATTATTAGCTTGCATTAGGGAATAGTTACTGAATTTTGTTAGACTTATTAAATATAAGTGAACTGAAGGTCTTAGAATAAAGCTTTGACTATTAGAGTGTAAATTAAATCAAATGTAATGATTTAAAGAACAAGCATCTATTGTAATTTCTGACATGAATTTACTATAACATTTTTGTACTTCTGGGAATGAAAGATCCAGGTAGTTTAGAAAAGAATTTAATACAATATTTTTAGATATAATTTAGGCAGATGTTTTCTTTTATTTTTTGCTAATAATGTCTTCCAGTAAGCAGTAGTGAAAACCCTCCTAAAGAAGCTTTTTGAGGTACTGGGGAGTATTTTAGGGAGGAGTGCCTCTCCCTCTGTCTGCCTCCTATATCTCAGCCCTCAGGCTGTATTTGTGTGGGAAACAGGGGTAATTGCCCTTTGTATCCCACAGTTCAGATACAGAGGCAGTACAACTTCTTGGTTAAGAACACATGTTAGACTCCTTGGGTTCAAATCCCAGCTTTGCCATTTATTAGTTTTGACTTTGGGAAGCCACTTAACATTTTTATGCCTCAGTTTCTTTATCTGTAAAATGGAATAACAGAAGTGCTACCCTTATTTGGTTGTCGTGAGGTTTAACTAATTGAACACACATAATGCCCTTAGAACAGTACCTGACACCGAGTAGAAGCTATATAAGTGCTAGCCTCTGCTGCTGTGGTTATTGTTATTATTATTACATTTAGATAAATGTTGAAAGAAGTAAATATGCCAGAGTTTTAAGTGCATCTCAGAGTTACTGGATTATACATGATTTTCATTTTTAAAATTTCTGCATTTTAAGTCATGGGTTTATATTCCTTTTTATATCAAGAAAAAGTATTAAGTTTACAATGTGAAGTATGACTTTCTGATTTACTTGACTGCTTATATTAAGCGTAAGAAAGCTAAATGGGAAACTGAATTACCTGCAAGTGGCTTAGTGAATAGGAAATTAGAACAGGGTACAGAAGAGGACAGTTGTTTAGTGACATGGATGTCCTCAGTGGGAATGGTCATACTTGTGGTGTTGTGCAATGTTTAAACGCACAAACTGTAGACAAGATGTTGCAGGGGTTTATTCCCACCTGAGCCATTTATAAGGTGTTTAACATTGGACATGTTTCCATATTTTTAAAATGAAGATAAATACATACCTGGTTGGATGGTGTTGGGGTTTAAGTTATAAAGTTTATGTAATAAACTTTGCAATAGTAGCTGTTCATTAATGGTACCAAAGAAGCAGGGAATCAAAACCAAGGGGATGAGAAAATTTGCAGTTGCTGATCAGGATTTTATTCTTCCTGCCACACAGTGATGGAAGATACACAATTACACTTATGTTCTTGGGCTTCCCTTTCCCCCATGCTTACCATTTTCTTCATGTTGATACATTCATTTTTGAGTCTGAGTACAAATATACTTGAATTGATTACTGCTTTAAACATGCTAATGGAATCTCTCTCAAGACTGCATTGATTTTACTGAACAGAAATATAAAGGCAAGTCTTAAGTCAGGAATTTACAAGTTGAAGATAATTTTGGTAATGTCGTTGTATATACTGGAATATAATGTTCTTCTAGTGTTGACACTTCTGAATCATAATGCTTATATTTTTGCCCCTTAGAAATTACAGATAATAGCTTGATGAGCAAAGTCGTGGTGGAGTTATGAGAAGTTCTTCTAATTCTATATTTGTCCTGCTTCCCTTTAAGGAAAGATATTTGTCTTTATCTTTCTTAAAATAATGCTGGGTAGGTATTTTTTTTTATTTGGAGGAATTAATTTCACCTTAGTAAAGTTTACATAATAGTGACTTAAATTAGAAATAGAATCTCATGTTCAACTACCTTTTAAAAGTAAGAACATTACAATATAAATTATTAATATATTACTGCATCAGAGTCAGTCAGGGAAGAAGAATCCTATGCGTGAAATAGAATAAAGCTTTTACTGTGGGCTTATACTTACACAATTGTGGAAACTGCTTAAGCGTTCTGTGTATGATTGCTGCTTCAGAGTCTGAAATCCACATTAAGAGGCTGAAATCCACAGGGCCAGCAGTCAGAATGGAAAGATGAACATGACGTAGGAGAGAATAAGTACGAATTGGAACCTGCGAGAGCAAACTGGAACTTGTGTCTGTCTCCTGCGACTTTCCAGCTTCTAAGACAGGTGACATGTAGGGTAAGCTGGTGCCCTTCATCAAAGAGTTCCCTGCACGTCTGGACCAGGATTTGGAGCACCTGAAGCAGGTGATCCACTGGGAGCCGAAGGAGCTGCAAGGCCTGGCTGCTTGTCGCTCCATGTCCATGAGACATACCAGCACATCAGCTATGTGGGGCGTGAGCACAGCTGGGTTTGGCCCTGCAGTGACCTTCAGAGCAAACAAATGGTTACTGTTTTCATTTCTGCCTTCTAAATCTTGTGCAGATTTCTCTCATGGCCACTACTAACCCAAGGCCATAGAGGGAAGGGAATTCTGGAAAATACGGTTCCAACTTAGCTAAGTTAACACACTGGAAGCCATCACAGTCCATCCCTTGACAGCTTGACCATCCCCTGTAAGTGTGGGATGTGGCTACACTTCTTTTAACCATATTTACCTTCCAAATAAAGATATTATATTAGCAGAATTATTCTTTTGCTCTATGTACCTGTTCTAGGTGTACCAAAAACATGCCAACTCCTTTTTCAAAAGAAGATATAAAGTCTCTTTATCCATCTTTGTTTGATGTTCATTTCTCTTCTCAGTCATACTCTCCTTTTTATGCCCTATAACTTCAACATTGACATAACAAATTAGTTAATGTTAACATTTTCATGTTGAATGATAGGGAAATGGTAAGGAATCAAAAAGAAAAGAAAAGAATTGGTTAAAATATACACAAATATATTCACACCAAAATAAGGAAGAAATACTACGAAGTATTATAGTCCTTGTTTCCACAATTGGTTATGTGGTCGTTGATGGTATTTATAATTACCTTCTTCTTTAGGGCTTTGGGGGATATGGTAGTACCAGTGAATTCTCCATGCATGAGCCCATTTTCATGCTTCATTTGCTATAAAATGAGTTCCTTACTTAAACAATGCTTTGTGGAGTACCATGATGATGAAAACTTATTCTGTAAGTTCACCAGTGGAGGTTTTGGCATAAGCTTTGTGGACAGGAAAGGCAAATTCATATCTACAGCAGTATCTGTTCCAAGGAGAATAAACATTGAGAATAGACAAAACACTATCCCATCCCTTCTGTGATGAAAGTAGTCCAATATAATTGACCTGTTACCAGATAACTGGCTAGCCTTCTTCCACCCTGGCCCACAAGAATCGTACCATTTTGGGAGCTCAGTATTGTTCTCTGCAATTGGCAGATTAGCTTAGCGTTGGTCCATGTTTCTAAGCCCATGCATAACTTTCATCCCTGCTAACATGGCTACTTTGTTCATGAGGCCATTGAGCAAGGATGGCTGACTGGAGAAGGCAGCTGACTGATACATACAGCGTGAGTCGTCTTCTTTAGAGTATTCACATGGGAAACAATTATCTTTACATGCTGTGCTCATTCAGGGAGATCTATTCACATACTTCTTCCTTGTCATTAATTTTTAAATCATATTCCTTCTAAGTCCTTGATCATTCAGCCAAGCTATTAGCACCAGTCTGTGAATCTCTATAGATTCATACTCTCTCTCTTTCTAGGCAAAATAAAGAACCAGGTTGTACTGCTCAAAGTTGTGCCCACACTCTTCCTTCATTGCCACCCTGGAGTGGGACTGTGGTATTACACCTATCCATTCTTGGGTGGTATCAGCATACTGTGCAGAACCAGCTGTACATAGGATTTCAATTTCCTTCTTCCCTCATCAACTGGAGTCATAGGGAACTCCCCATGAGGCCACAGGTGTGGATTTAGACAAAATAATCAGTGTAGCAGGATAGCAGGAGTGTAGGTTGGGGCATCTCATGCAACTTGTGCCTTTGGGACCTGCTTAAGCCTTATCTAATATATGCCCAGCTTTTTGGCTTGATGAGTTTGACAACACCCTGGTCGTAATGGGAAGCTTAGGTACATCACCCATTAACATTTTAATCAAAAAAACCATCCCTGGATCTTCTAAATTCTTTATGGTGGCACTGATCTCTGCCATTGCTCCAGGAAGCAGTACTGCTTTGAGTTTACTATTTTGGTAAACCCAGGTAGTTCTAATGGTAACTTGGTGGCCTATGGTCAACTGTTCAGTCTCTACTAGGGCCGAATAGCAAGTCAGTGGCTGCTTTCCCAAAAGAGAATAGTTATCTGCAGAGGATGGCATATCTCGCTTCAAAATCTGGAAAGTCTAAATCGTGACTCACTTTATAAGGAGCCCATCAAAGGCTCGATACTGGATTTCTGTCTGCCACAGACACTTACTTCAAGCACCAGTGAGTCTTCTGGGTTCAGATGGCAGAACTGCTTGTGTGACAGCCTAGACCTGTTGCAGATTCCTGCTGTTCTGGCTCGCAATCACAACTGGCAGGCTTTTGAATTACCTATAATGCAATGAAGTATATGTTACCTTCAGAATCAACATACATGGAGCCCTTTCTTAAAGGGCAGAAGGTCCCAGATGCAGCAAATTCTTTTTTACCCAAGAATAGATATCTCGACATGTCCCAGTCCACGGGACTGCTAGGAATTTCACTGAGGAGGCAGCCCCTGAATTTTTGCGGAATGTGTATCCCACCCTCTGGCATGCTTGTGTCTTGTCAAGGGCTCTAGAATTACTGCCTGCTTACCAGATCCAGTCAGCACATCATTAACATAGTGGACAAGTATGTTGTCTTGTGAAAGGAAAGGTGATAAAGGTCCCTGTGGATGAGATCAGTAGTTCTTAGCTGGGGGAAATTTTGCCTTCCAGGGGACATTTGCCAATGTTTGGAGACATTTTTAGTTATCACAAGTGAGGGTTGAGGTACTACTGGGATCTGGTGAGTAGAAGCCAGGGATGCTCCTAAACATCCTGTAACACACGAGGCAGTCTCCTGGAACAAAGAATTACTGGCCCCAAATGTCTACAGTACTGAGTTTTGAAAAACCCTGGTCTAGATTGAAATAGCCCCAAGGTAGGATAATATTAATAAATAAAGCAGCAAACTGCTTCAAATTGTTCTTTGCTAACAAGTATAGAGAAAAAAAGCATTCACCAGTTCAGTAGTTGAATACCAGGTGCCAGAGTGTGTGTTGCTTTAATCCAGCAAAGAAACCACCTCTAGAATAGCAGCTGTAATGGGCATTGCAAACAGATTAAGTTTTGATAACTTACTGTCATTTTACAAGATTCACCTATCTTCTGCACAGGCAAAGTAGGTGAGTTGAATGGAGATGTGGTGGGGGTCACCATCCCTGCATCTTCTAAATTCTTTATGATGGCACTAATCTCTGCCAGTCCTCCAGGAAGCAGTACTGCTTTGGTTTACTATTTTGGTAAGCCCAGGTAGTTCTAATGGTTTGCACTTGACCTTTCTCAGTAAAATATCACTTATACTATAATAAGTAGGTTATACTTATTATTATATGTATGTTCTGGCAGCTGGTGAGTGTGTGTATTCTAGGACTGTAGAAGTTACTACAGGAAGATTTTGGGGACCACTAGTTTCACTGTGACCTGGACCTCGTCCAGAATTCATTGATATCTGATTTCCATAAGCTCCTGCTCTGATTGGTGGAACACAGTGGAATTTTGGGTCCCTAGCAATTACTGTTAGTTTGAAGATAGTTTGAAGGTGTGGGTGAAAAAATCCAATGCATAATCACCCTAGTAAATTGCTGCAGTTCTCTTTGTGGAAAGGGAAGATTTTTAATATGCATGTTTGGGTATATAGCAGTATCCTTCAAGGACATCTAGCCTCCCCTTTATTCGAGGGATTCTGAGTCTTTGAAGTAAGTCTGGAAGTTGTGTGAGGGGCTGTAACCCTATATTTTTATTTAAATCACAATGTGAGCAGCAAAAGCACTTGACCTAGAGCATAGGATTCCAAATCTTGCATTTCACCTTTGGCAAATGATAACACAGAACCATGGAGGGAAATCAGTTTGGGAAACCATAGTTGCAGCTTAGCTAAGTTGACAGTACAAAACCACCACAGTTATGTTGAATGCAAAGCAGTTGTTATTATTACTCATATTGACCATGGGTAATTTAACTTTTCAAGTGGATTTATGTTGCTTATATATAGTCATACCAGTTATTGCTACAGTTTAATTTTCCATGTGGAACAGCTGAGCTCAGGGCCACTGAGCGGCTATATAGGCTGTGTACAAGTCCAGGGGGCACCATTCACATGGATTAGAATGTGACAGGTGTGCCCTGAATTTGTGCAGCACAGCAGCCCGACTGGAGTTAATAGGTGACTCAGTGTGACCAACACATCATGGGGCTATTTCTGGCTTCTGAGGATTTGAGATTTTTTTGATTAAAATGTTAATGGATGGTGTACATTTAGAAGGATTTAGCTTTTGATAACTATGTATGCAAGGAAGTGATATTGTACAATTTATGTTGTTTACATAACACATATGAGATGTTTTTCTCTGTAAATTTTGGACAAATTTCCAAAAAAGAGGTTTTTGATAAATAGTATCCTCCCTCCTATAAAACAGCTAAAAATCTTTATATTTGTATTACATGTATATTTAGAACAATTGGGTGTACAGATTCAATATTCAGCATTATGATGTGGTTTTTCACTCTCTTTAATATGCAAGCATCCAATGATCACATAAAAGCTGGGCAATTAAGCCAGACATGGTGTGTGCCTGTCATCCCAGCTACTCAGGAGGCTGAGGCCAGAGGATCGCTTGAGCCCAGGAGTTAAAGACTATAGTGAGCTATGATTGGGCCACTGCACTCCAGCCTGGGATATAGAGCAACACCCTGTCTTTAAGAAAACAACAACCACAAAAAACACCCAAAAAAGAGGCATTTAAATTACAGTTGTTGATATTGTCAGGTAACAGTTTGATGGTAGTTGTTTTAAATTGAGATTAATAACATTTACATACAGGGAAATGCGCCGGGTTTTTGTGTGTGTGTGTGTGTGTGTGGAATACAGTTCAACGAGTTTCGATAAAAATATATAGCATCTCCAATCAAGATAAAGAATATTTCCATCATTATCCCAGAAAGTTCCCTTCTGCCTTTGTGTAATCAGCATCCTGCAACCCCCAAGGCAATTCTTATTTCTATTACTATAGATTAGATTTGCCTGTTCCAGAACTTCATATAAGTGAAATCAAGCAACTTATTTTTCCTACTTCCTTTACTTACCTTGTCTGTGAGTTTTATCTGTGTTATATGTATCAATAATTTATTCATTTTTGTGAACGTGTATAAATATGCCAAAATTTGTTCATCTCTCCTCCTATTGATGAATGTTTGGGTTGTTTCCAGTTTGAGGATATTGGAAATAGAGCTGTTATGAACCTGCTTGTGCAAGTCTTTGTGGACTTACATTTTTATTTCTTTTGGGGAAATATAGGAGTAGAATTGTTGTGTTGTAGCAAAAGTATATATTTAATTTTATAAGAAACTGACAAACTATGAGGGGACTTCAAAAAGTTCATGGAAAAAAGGAATTAAAAGATAAAATTAAAAAATATAAAGTTTATTTCTCAAGATAAGCTCCATCAAGTTCAAGATAGTTTTGTAAATAATAATACCAGCCGTTCAGACCATCCCTAAAGAGCTGAGGGTCCTGGGAATTTAACTATGTCCATATAGTCTTTTTTAAATTATTAATTGAAGAAAAATGGGTGCCCTTTAAAGATTTTTTAAAATTAGGAAACAAAAGAAGTCAGAGGAGCCAAATCAGGACTGTAATGTGGATGTCTAGTGATTTTCCATCGAAACTCTTGCAAAATTGCCCGTGTTTGAAGAGAGGAATGAGCAGGAACATTGTTGTGGTGAATAACTCTTTGGTGAAGCTTTATTGGCTGTAAAGCTTTTCTGCTAAAGCTTTGGCTAACTTTATTAAAACACTCTCATAGTAAGCAGATGTTGTTATTCTTTGGACCTCCAGAAAGTCAACAAACAGGGGTAGGGGGCCAAGATGACGGACTAGAAACAGCCTGCACATAGCGCTCTCATGGGAAGGATTGAAACTTGCAAGTAAATGTTCTCCTATGGATGGATCCTCTTAGAGAGAGCATTGTAAATCATCAGAGAAGTCACTAGAGACACCCACAGTGAAGGAGAGGGAAGCAAGGTGAACTGCTCAGCAGGATCGAAGGTGCCTGGGGAAGGCACCTGCATGTGCGGAAAGAACAGAGAAGAGAACACCAGGGCTCCACAGTCCCCCCACGGACCCTGCAACTCAAGCTGTGAGGGAGCCTCCCCACTATTGCAGGCCTTCAGACTAATCAGGGAGCTGCTTGAAGACTGTGCAGCAACAATGCACCAGAGAGCAGGCACAGCAAGGTCTCAGTGGCTTCTGATCCTGGATCGCTACAGCTGACACCATTCTGAGCTCTTGGCCCCAGAGTGCCCTGTCTACTCAGGGTCCGGCTCCACTGCAGCCACCTCCACATCATTCTTGCTGGGCTGGGGAGAGAGTGGGAAGGCCATTGCTGATGAAAGAAATCAAGGATGACACAAACAATGGAAAAACATCCCATGCTCATGGATTAGAAGAATCAACATAGTTAAAATGTCAATACTGCCCAAAGTGATTTACAGATTTAGTATAATTCCCATCAGAATACCAATGACATTTTTAACAGATCTAGAAACAATTGAGTCCTAAATTTAACATGGAATCAGAAAAGAGCCAAATCAATCCTAAGGAAAAAGAACAAATCGGGAGGCATCCTAGGACCTGACTTCAAATTATACCACCAGGGTATAATAACCAAAACATCATGGTACTGGTATAAAGGCAGACACATGGACCAATGGAACAGAATAGAGAACCTAGAAATAAAGCCATATAGCTACAACCAACTAATTTTCAACAAAGCAGATAAAAACATACACTGGGAAAAGGATGCCCTATTCAATCAATGGTACTGGGAAAATTGGATAGTAACATACAAAAGAATGAAACTGGATCCCTACCTCTCCCATGTGCAAAAACTAACTGAAGATGGATTAAAGACTTAAATGTAAGACATGAATCCACAAAAATTCGAGTAGAAAATGTAGGAAAAACTCTCTGGACATGGGCCTAAAAAAAGAATTTGTGGCTAAGACCCCCAAAGGCAAATACAGCAACAGCAAAAATAAATAAATGAAACTTAAGTAAATTAAAAAGTTTCTGCATAGCAAAGGAAATAATCAACAGTAAATAGACAACCTACAGAATGGGAGAAAATATTTGCAAACTGTACATCTGACAAAGGGCTAATATCCAGAATCTACAAAGAACTCAAACAAATCAACAAGAAAAAAATCACATAATCCCATCAAAATGTGGACAAAGACATCAACAGATTTTTTTCAAAAGAAGATAGGCAAATGGCCAACAAACATGAAAAAATGTTCAACAACACTAATCATCACAAATGCAAATTAAAACCATAATGAGATACTGCCTTACCCCTATCAGAATGGCTGCTGTTAAAAAATCAAAAAACAACAGATATTGACATAGATGTGGTGAAAAAGGAACATTTATACACTGTGGGTAGGACTGTAAATTAGTACGACCTCTATGGAAAACATTATGGAGATTCCTGAAAGAGCTAAAAGTAGACCTGCTATTCAATCCAGCCCATCCTACTACTTGGGTATCTACCCAAAGGAAATGAAGTCATTTTACAAAAAAGACACCTCTGCTCCTGGATGTTTATTACAGCATAATTCACAATAGCAAAGATAGGGAATCAACCTTAGTGTCCATCAGTGGATGAGTGGATAAAGAAAATGTAGTATGTCAAATACTACATGGAATATTACTCCATGTACTGTGGAGTACTACTCAACCATAAAAAGGAATGAAATAATATCTTTTGCAGCAACTTGGATGGAACTGGAGGCCATTATCCTAAGTGAAGTATCTCAGGAATGGAAAAACAAACACTGCTTGTTTTCACTAGTAAGTTAGAGCTAAACGATGGGTACACATGGTCATAAAGCGGTATAGTGGACATTAGAAACTAAGAAGGGGGAAGCATAAAAGAGGGTTTAAGGGTAAAAAATTTACCTGTCAAGTACAACGTACATTACTGTGATAGTTACACTAAAAACCCTGACTTTAGCATTATGTTATACAATTCATCTGTGTAACAAAAACACTTGTACTCCCTTAATCTTTTGAAATTAAAAAAAGTCAACAAGCAAAATGCCTAGAGCATCCCAAAAAACTGTTGTCATGAGCTTTGCTCTTTGGTCCTTTTTTGCTTTGATGGAACTACTACTACTTCTTGGTAGCCATTGTTCTGATAGTGCATTGTCTTCAGGGTTATACTGGTAAAGCAGTGTTTCATCTCCTGTTACAGTTCTTCAAAGAAATACTTCAGGATCTTGATGCCACTTGTTTAAAATTTCTGCTGAAAGCTCTCCTCTTGCCTGCAGCTTATATGGGCACAACAGTTTTGGCACCGATGCAGTGGAAAATTTGCTCAACTTTAATTTTTTAGTCAAAATTATCAAAGTTGAATCAGTTGAGATGTCTATTGTAACTCTTCTTTCATTAGGACATGAACAAGGTTATTTTTTTTTCTCACAAATTGATGTGGATGGTCTGCTGCTGCGGGCTTCATCTTCAGCATCATCTCTGCCCTTCTTAAAACAAATTATCCATTTGTAAACCACAGATTTCTTTGTCAGTGGCATTGTACTCATAAACTTTTCATAGAGCATCAGTGATTTCATTATTCTTCCACCCAAGCGTCACCATAAATTTAATGTTTGTTCTTGCTTCAATTTTAGCAGACTTCATGTTGCTCTGATAGGGGCTGTTTTCAAACTGATGTCTTATCCTTCTTAGTGCCTCAAACTAGATCCTGTTCAGACATGTTATAACAAGTTAGTACGAGTTTATTTGGGTACAACAAAATTTAAAGCCATGCATAGTTTTTTCATAATACATATTTTCCATGAACTTTTTAAAGATCCCTCATATTTTCCAAAGTGGTTGTACCATTTTATACTCCCACCAGCAGTGAATGAGAGTTTCAGCTGGTCCACCTCTTTACCAAAATTTGGTGGTGTTGATCTTTTTTATTTTAGGTATTCTAGTGGGTACATGTTGATATCTTACTGTGATTTCCCAAGCAGAGAGAATACCTAGTGTATCAGGTGGGCCTCAACTTGGTGTGTTTGAGGAACAGGAAAAAAAGGCTTGTTGTTTGTACTGCACTAAGCAAAATGGAGAATAGTATGAAATGAGGTCAGATAGGAAGGAAGGCCCGAAAGTCAGATCCTATAAGGCTTTTTATAAGCCAAGGTAAGTTTAAGCTTTTTTCCTAAGTGTGGTGGAAAGACATTAGAGATACTTAGTTGGGATGGGGATAATCATACATGTTCTAATTTATGTCTCCGAAAGAATACTCTGAGTGCTGTGGGCAGAATGAATTCTTGGGGGGTAAGAAGAATGCAAAAAAAAAAAAATGAAAAGCAAAGCTAATTGTTGGGCGATTGTTGCTCTATTGAAGCAAGACAAGGTAACTATTTGATCTATGTGGTAAAGGTAAAGATGTAGAGAAGTGAATGGATTTGTGATATATTTTGTGACTGAATTTGCTTGTAGGATTTGATATGAGATGGGGTGAGAAAGAAAGGAACCAAAAGTAACTTCTGGAATTTTAGATGTCGAACCATTTAATAAGATGAGCAATGCTATGGGAAGAGCAAATTTGGGATTGGAAATTAAGAGTTGTGTTTGGCTATGGTCAATTTGGTGTGCCTATTAGAATTCCAAATGGAGATGTCACGTAGATAGTTGATATACAAGTCTAAAATTCAAGGAAGAGTCACAGTGGAGATAAAGTTTGGGAGTCACATGATATAGATAATATTGAAAGTCACATGACTGAGTAAATTTACCTAGGGAAAATGTGTAGCTAGAGACAAGGAGGGATTACTAAAAATATAGTTAACAAATTGACATGGTTACCTCCTTTTGCTACAAACACATAGACTTTTATATTTTTATAAAATATAATTTTAAAAAGTTTATTAAATACATAACTGAGCTTTAAAAGAGGAAGAAATGAAGAGAAATTTAAAGCCAGAATGGTGTGCACAAGCTGACAGCGTGGCAGTCCTTGGGGTTTTGGGATCCAGCATAAGAGTTGGGAGATGTGGTTCCAGTACCCTCATGGGGACAGATGTGGCATTAGTACTGCCTGTGCTGGAGAAACTGGAAATGAGCCTCCTGTATGAAGATCAAAGCCTTGATAGCTTCATCTCCATGCAGAAAAAAACTAGAAAAAACTCTGCCCCTTTAGTTGAGGAAGTTGACAAGAAAGCTTGCCATCTACCTAAGGCCTTAAGTTTAAGGGGGAAAATAGTTACTCTAAATAAATAAAAACTTCAACTCTATGTTTTATGTGGAGAAGAAACCCCAAACTGTGAAATTAACATGAAAATAATTTCATGACTGTGGTAGACTCTGGTAGAAACAAATGAAAAAAATGCTTAGTAGAATTATTTTCAAAATCTGGGCTCATGGGACTGTCACCAAAAAAAAAAAAAAGAGGGAATTACAGATTACATGAGGAAACTAACCACCTTTGGAAAGCGTTTACAAATGTGCAAAATAGAAATACCACCCTGGCTGGACACTGTGGCTCACGCCTGTAATCCTAGCACTTTGGAAGGCCGAGGCGGGAGGATCACTTGAGCCGCGGAGTTCGAGACCAGCCTGGGCAAGCAAGACCCTGTCTCTACAAAAAATAAAAAAGTTAGCCAGGCATGGTGGTTCACACCATAGTCCCAGCTACGTTAGAGGCCTCGGGCTCAAAACTAGCATGAGTTAAATATAACTCACATGGAAGTTAATGTGTTAAAATTTGACTAAAAGAATAGAAATTGAATATATAACTTTATACCAGCCTGAAGTGGGGAGGAAGATTAAAGAAAAATAAATCTGGTAGAAGAAAGAAAAAGAAAAAAAACAGAATAAATAATCAGAAAATAAAAATAAAAGGACTAACCTCTCCTGTTTAAAAAAAATAGTTTCTCAGCTTGTATAAAAATTAATAAAACCTAACCTATTTAAAAGTGACTAAAGCTTAATGACAATGAAAGTCTGAAAAAGTGATAAAAATCTGACATCAATATTAATGTCAGACTAATAAGGGAAAGAGCATTACTAGAGATAAAGAAAGGTAATTACCCTAAATAATCAAAGATTATTCACAAGGAAATATGTTGCCACATCTGTAAATTTAACATTTATAAAAGAAATTAACAAATAGATGATTTTTGAAAAGCATCTCTAATGAAACAAATATAATTAATAAGCAAAATTTGAACAAGCAAAATAAATATTATTCAATGGACATGTATGTAGTTGTGTACTCTCAATACAGAATATACTCTTCTCTTTGAACATATATAAAACATTTCTGCTGAAGTGCAAATAAAATGAAAATGTATTACTCTAAATGCACATATTAGAAAATAAGGAACTGAAAATCAGCTAGAATTAGAAAGAAAACTAAAGAAGTTCAAGTCAGTCTTGCGATGTAAAAAACAGGTTAAACATAAGGTAAGTAGAGGAAGGAAATAATGAAAATTAGAGCAGCCGTTAATAATGTAGCTAGCAAAACAAAGAAAATTAGAGAAGTCAGAAACACCAAAAATTGGTTCTTTGAAAAGATGGATAGAATAGAAAGGGCTTTTAGGATTGGGCCTGGTGCATGTAAACATTGGTGCTACAGAAGAGCAAAGGGCAGTAAAGTAACTGTTAGTAAATTAGAAGGAAAATCTGGAGTGTGGTGTTGCAGAAGCCAAGAGAATAAAGACAGGTCATCTGTGTCAAATGCAGCTGTTGGATTTGTTGACAAAGAGGCAACCGATGACCTTGACAAAGCTAGTCCCAGTGGAATGGTGGAGACAAACGTGGTTGGAGTGGGTTGAAACAAAGACTGAGAAGTGATGACAGTAACTTACAAACAACTACAAAAATTTCTTTTAAGAACTTTTTATGGGTAGGAAAGCAGGGAAATAGGGCCATCGTTGGAAGGGGACATGTGGTTATGGGAGAATTTTGTCTTTTAACATGAAATACAAAGACATGTTTGTATGCTGTTGGACAAAGTCCATTTGAGAAGTAGTAATTGATGATGCCAGTGAGTGAGAGCAGTGCAGGAACAAAAGCCCTTGAAAAGGAGGGCCCAAATGGGATCCATAGCTTGGGAGGTGGTTTTGGCAGGGACGTTTCGTGTAGGCAGAGCATAGATAGATAGTGGGTGGGCTATAGTTGTGATGTGGGTTGATTACTGAGTGATTTTTTAATTGGTTCTATATCATTAATAAACTATAAAGCAAAGATATCATTTGGAAGTGGGGATAGAAGAGAGAGGAGAAAGCATGAAATGGAAGTTTTAGAGAAGGGTGAAGTGAGCCCCCTTATATGTTCCAAGACCCCCAGTGGATGCCTGAGACTACAGATAATACTGAACCCTACATATACTATGTACAAATTTTTTTCCTTTTTCACAATTTCATGCATAGAGATGTCTTCTTACCATAGATCTTAGCAACCTCAGCGTATGACTTTTTTTCTTTCCTTATTGTTGAGCACTTTCACTTTTTCACTGAAATGACGCACTTTACAGCTTCTCTTTGGCATATCTGAATTGCCACCATCACTACTCTTGCACTTTGGGACCATTATGACGTAAAATAAATGTTACTTGAACACAAAAGTACTGCCATATGGAGACAGTTGATCTGATAACCACGAAGGCTACTAAGTGACTAACAGGTCGTGAGCCTACACAGCATGGATATGCTGCACAAAGAGATGATTCATGTTTTGGATGGGATGGAGTAGATGAAGTGAGATTTCATCATGCTATTCAGAACAGTACACAATTTAAAACTTATAAATTGTTTATTTGTGGAATTTTTCATTTACTATTTTTGGGCCACAGTTGACCTCAGGTAACCGAAACCCTGGGAAACGAAACCATGGATAAGTGGGGACTACTGTACTCAAAGTACAGAGGATTGTCGGGTAAAGCTGAGTTCTCCTTTGGGATTTGTGGCCAAAAATTTAAGTGAAATCAAGTAGCCAAGTTGTATATGTGTTTAACTGTATTGAGCTTTCAAGTGCAGGTGTGGAACGGGGAGGTGGCTGGGTTTGCTAAGCAGTGAGGGGGGTTCCAAGCAGATGTGGAAAATAGTGTGGGTTGGGGAGTTAGGTATTTGCATCAAGGATCCTGGTAAATAACCTTAGTAAGGAAGTAGGTGAGGACATGACAGGGATGAATGGTAGTAAGGAAGGGAAGGGTCAGTGGACTAGGGGCTTTGAGATTAAAGAAAGCTTTGAATATTCCAGTGTAAGATATTGGGGACAAGAGTTAGGCACATCAAATAAATGCTCTAAATGCTCTGTGCTTTTACTATAGCAAGATTTACTTGAAAAGTTAAAAAGTCACAAAGAGTGCAATTTGGTAATAGCATTTCTAGCAATGCACGATAAAATTTAAGCACTGCCTGGAAAGGTCCATGCCATTTTCAAACAAATGGTCAGATAAATGTTAGTATTGCCTGAGTTATAATTAAGATCTGTTGCAATATTATAGGTAGTAGTTAATGAAAATTGGTCTTGGACGAATGAAGAAACAGTATGTTAATCAATAAAAGATCAACTATTTTGCATTTGGAGTTTGACCAGGGAGCTGTTAATTCTGTTGTTTTACTTCTAAATATTCTAGAATTCAGAATTTCATGGACTGATAAGATTTTCAAAAAATAATAAAATATAAAAACCTATTGGTAATGGGACCACATTGCCAACTTTTTGTTAAGTAAGTGGAGGGAAACTCACCATGAGCTATCAACATAATTATTTAAATGAAAGGATAGCTTAATACCAAACTGGTAGAAGGCCATGGTCTCAAAATAAGGGATGGTCCTTGTAAGAGAGAACATTTGGCAGTCTTATACTAATGTATGTAATATACATTTGCATACATATGCAAATCACAAATATATTTTTCTTTGCTGAAAACTTGCGTAAACCTCCATCTGTTTGGGAATATTTCAGAGACACCTAACTTGCTTATTTGAGAATCTAAGTCATAACCTAGCACTGTTATCATCAATAAAAGTAGCAGCTAAGGTAGAACTTCAGCCATAATGAGTTAAGGAATTTGGAGGTCCCAGAAGAACTGTGTAATTGACAAGGATTTCCATTACATGCTCAGGACCCTTTACAAATCCCCACCTGCCTCAACCCAGTAGCATTCTATACGATTGTCTCTCCATATCCATGGGGAATTGGTTTCAGGACCCCACTCAGATACCAAAAATCTGCAGATGCTCAAGTCCCTTATATAAAATGGTTTAGTACAGGGGTTGGGAACCTGTGTCCTTAAGGCCACATGTATTTATCTTTTTTCGAAACACCGCTTCTTCAAAGGGAAATTTTGGATGAACATTTTCCCCAGTTAGCAAAGGTCATCAATGAGCGGGATGATATATGTGAATCATTTGAAGAATATGCAGCTATTGTAGACCTATTATAATAATTGGAGAATACATTGAAAGGTTCACTGACTTCGAGAATCATGACATCACACTCAAAGTGACATTTCATCCTCACCTAGTTGATATCACCAAGGCACCTAAAGAACTGTGGGTGGAATTGATTGAATCTCAGTAGATGACATTTTAAAGTCATTGTTTGATGCTAAGAAAGATCCAGTTGAAATATAGAAAAATGCAGTAGAATACCCACACCTTCAGCAGCATGCCCAAAAAATGCTTTCTCTCTTTTCAACCACTTAGTGCTTTGAATCTGCATTCTCCTACTTAACCCAAATCAAGATGCCCTTAAGGTCACAAATGACTGACACCCATCTAGAGGATGAACTGAAACTGTGGACCTCCATGCTGCAACCAAATACTCAAATGCTTTCCAACAAAAAGCAGACACAAAGTAATTAAAATTTTAGTTAACTTTAAAATCAACTAATAGTTGTCATTTTCTGAAATTATTTAAATACATAGTAGTTAGATTTTTACAAAATAATGTACATTTTTAAGTATATCTAATTGAAGTTTCTTGAATGAGGCCTTACTTGAAAAGGTTCCCCACCCCTGGTTTAGTATTTGCATGTAACCTGTGCACAACATCCCATATGCTTTAAATCCTCTCTAGATTACTTATAATACCTAACACAGTGCCCACACATCACTTCATTCACATAGATTCGATGTAATACTCAGCCCACGGCAAATTCAAGTTTTGCCTTTTGGAACTTTGGAAATTTTTTTTTCTGAATATTTTCTATCTTCAGTTGGTTGAATCCGTGGATCCAGACCCCACAGATACTGAGGGCCAACTGTGCATATTGATATCTGTCCTCATACTGCATTTAATTAGGTAGCTTAGCCAGAGGCAAGCACTAAACTGAGACGCAATGTCTTGGTTGGCTGAAGCTGTCTTTCATTGCTGTATCTAGAGAATGTAGTTCTTAGTATGGTGTTCAATAAATGTCTGAGATGAACTTAAATGAAATGTTCTATCCCAATGGCAGCTCTTAACACTGGAAGAGAAAATCCTTTAAGCATTAAACTAATGTAATTCTTGATTTTGATGAATGCTAAGCAAAACTTACAAAGATAATAAGAAAATCCAGAAAATACTAATTACTTTAATAATAACTGCTAACATTTATTAAATGCTTACAATGTATGTTACTGTATTGTATATTATTCATATAATTTGCTCAGCAAATAATAACTGAGTCCCTACTTGTGGGTATTGGACATTGTACCTAGGCCCAAGGAATAAAGATGTAAATAAGATAGATTAGATTTTTATTCTTACAGGGAAAGTCAGATGAAAACAAGAAAACAATAACTATATATATATAAAATTTTAGATAGTAATAAGTTATATGAAGAAAATAAAGGAGAGTTAAAGGTTGGAGAGAAATTAGTGGAAGGCTATTTTAGAAATAGTGGTCAGAGAAGACTTCTCTGCAGTTGAGTGACAATTGAGCATGGCCCTTTGAAGTAGGTATCATTGTTCATTTTTCCACTTCTGGTAACCAAGGAATACCCAGGTTAAATAAGTTACAGTGCCTGGTTTCAAACCAGGTGGCCTGATCCCAGATCTCTTAATCACTGTGATAAAGTCTATGGAAATGAATATTCAAAACATATATTTAATGGAGATATTTCACTTGAACTCAGTCATTTTTTTGCTGTAAAAACTGATAATCCAATTTATATAAAGAACTCTCCTCCACTGTGCGGTCTTGCTTTTGACCATTGCACTGTAAATCAGTATTTCTATTAGAGGACAGCAGGGGAAAAGAGAAGGGTTGCCAAGTTAAAGTGAATTACATGCTTATTTATTAAAAACATAAGTTTAGTGAGAGACAAAATAGAAACCATTGCATTAAATTGCCTTTAAATAGCCTGTGGATTTAATTTCTCTCTGTGCTCTTCATTTGAGCCAAATAATTAAGCGGTTTTTATTTTTATGTGGTTTTAGTCTGTAACTTCTTTCTGTGGCTTGAATTTAATTTATATTTATTAACTAACGGCTGTGTGTAATCTAATCAATATCAGTACTGCACTGGTGGGGAAGCCCAGTCATAGGTCTCTGTGGTTTCGGATGTTTAGTCATTTCATTCCAAACGTGAGAACTTGCTGTAGACTGGATATCTGGTACAAGGCATTTTGCTTGGCGTGAGACAAATGAGTCAGTACTTTTTCTGCCCTTTGGAGACATACAATTAATTACTTAATTACAGCAAAAATCGCTAGAAAGGTGAAAAATAGATGCATATGCAAATTGTTTCCTATAGTTATTATCCAGATAGATCTCGTATGGTACAAGGTGGGTGAAAGAAGATCTATTGAATTATAACTCAGGTGGCCTGAGAATAAATGTTTAATATTGGGAAATAATTCTAGCTGACAAAAATATAGCACCCTGTGTATACTTATCTTATTAATTACCATATCATACAGAAACGGTATTAGTTTTTCCCACCAACCTTTAATATTTTGGGTCTTTTCTTATAATCATGCCTATTCTCTCAACAGTTATAGGTTCTCAGTTAGTATTTGTTAAACTAAAGAATGTGATGTTGAAGTGTAGGGACTTCATCTTATTCCTGAAGTAATACTATTTTTTCATCTTTAAGACAGTTTATTCAAATACCAAAGATGAAATTCTCCAGTACAATTTCCTGTTTATTCTCTTTATTCTTATTCTCTTCCTTAGATTACGTTTTCTTCTTTTCCCCCGTTCTGTTTTCTAAGGGAGGAAAAACCTGCTTATATTCTAATTTAAGACAGTACAAAGCTAGCTACCTATTTTATGCAAAAGCATATAAAATCCAGTGTGTACCATTCTGCCTCTATATTTTAGTAAGGCATTGTTTGCAACAACTTTCATTAAAAGTGAAAAATGAAGTGAAAAATGAGTAGAATTTAAGGAGAGAAAAATAACTACATTTTAATCACATCCATCAAATATTTTTCCATTTCTTTCTCACTGAGCATTTAAGCTTTAATGTGGAGGATGAGTTTTCTCAGCAATGACCATCACTTGGAGATTGTGGGTGTCTTTTTTAACCTATTTCAGATTATGCCAAAATTGAGGTTTTTCTGGAAGCCATTGGTATTCTTCCGGTAATATTCAGAGAATGCCATCTTAACACTTGCTTTGGTAAAGTGGCCCATAATCTCAATTTGTTGACGTTGTCTCCATTGTTTTTTGGAGGAACAGAAGGAAATGCTGAAATGTGAGTGTGCTTGTACTTGCACTATTATTCTGTGAAGGTTGGCTACTTGGTGAGCCCCTGCTTTTGGATCTGCTGCAGAGGGGAACATGGGTTAGCAAAGAATAACTGGGAGTGGGAAGGAAGCAAAGGCCTCCCTAGCCCAAAAGCTCTGCCTGGTCTGCCAGAGGAAACTGGCCAAGTCATAGTAGCCAGTGACAGATACCAGTGGAATTTTTCCTTGTTCATGTGCTTAAGAACTCTGATCACATCTTTGGTCTTAACTCTCACTATCTTGTTTTTAGTTATTAGCACAGCTAGACAATCAGAAGCGTCTGGCAACAGGGGCAGAGCCTGCCCATGCAAAACTTAAGAGAGCTGATAACACTGTGTAAACAGCTCCAAAGAAGTCCTGAACCACTGCTTTTGGTATCTTCAGAGACTGTTAGTGCTGAGATAGAAGGAAGGTTTGTGGAGGTAGCTTAGCTTTCTAGTGAAGAGCATAGGCTTTATGGTAAGATAGATCTAGGTTTGACCCCTGAAACAGCTGTTTACTAGCCATGTGACCCCTGGCAGTTTGTTTTACTTTCCAAACTTCTGATGTCTCCTCTTTAAATTGGGCGATGTTATCAGTTTCTCAAGCTTACAATGAGGATTAAATAAAACCACGTATAAAAAAGCTCTCAACACAGAAGCTATTGTCAGTGTTGAGGAAATGATGGCTATTATTGTAATTGTTGGACTGGTAGTCATATTATTCCTGTTTTGGGGTATTACAAGTAGTTGCCAATGTATTTTGCTTGTAGTGAGAGTTGGGACAAAGTGGGGCAGGAGGAGCCAGATGAGAGAACCACCATTTAAGACATAAATCATAAATCTATAAGTCTATGCTTTTTAATTTTATATGATCTATTAATGAATAATACTGAGTCACACCCTTTTAGCATACCTCTAATTGCTAGAATTTTCTAGTTTGGATCACCATCTGCATACCAAAAAACATTTGTGCTTGAAACTATTATTGGTCAAGCAGTTTAGTGAGAGGAAACCACTGCTGCAGCGTGTTAGTTTTGTTTTGTTTTATTTATTTGAGACAGACACTTGCTCTGTTGCAGCAGGTAGAGTACAGTGGCATCATCGTAGCTCACTGTGACCTCAAACTCCTGGCATCAAGTGATCCTCCTGCCTCAGCCTCCCAAGTAGCTGGGACTACAGACGCACGCCACCATGCCTAGCTAATTTTTTACCTTTTTTGTAGAGAGGGGGTTGAGGTCTACCTCTTGCGCAGGTTGGTCTTGAACTCCTGACGTCAAGCGATCCTCCTGCTTTGGCCTCCCAGAGTGGTGCGATTATAGGCGTTGAGCTACCCAGCTTGGCCCTTGTATGTTTTATTTTAAAATGGAGGTGATGTGAATGGATGTAAATACACTGTGCTTGCCAAGCTCAGTAAATGTGATTTTAATGGGCATATAGTTCCTTAATGACAGCAAGTATTTATCAAGTAAATAAATCATGAAATTGAAAATAAAAATGTCAACGCATAGTGGGTGTTCAGTTAGCACTTGGTGAATAAATTCAGGCATAATCTGCTAATTTGCCTAGAAAGTAATTACTTAGTAGGTAGAAACTAAAGACTAATAGTCTTTATTTTGTTTAAGTATTTCTGATGACAGGAAATACATTCAAATGGTGAAAATTTTAAAAGTTCAAAAGGATATACCAGTGAAAAATTTTCTTCCCAACCTTGTCCCTCATTTCTTATTTGTTTCCAGAGATATTTTGTGCATATACAAGCAAATAAAGATTCCCCCCTTACACAAATGGCTGCATATGATACCCTTATTCCCTTGATTTTTTCATTTGAGAGTATATCTTAGAGATTATTCCATGTCACTACATAAAGACCTTAGTTTTTAAAAATTGCCTAGTACTCTACTGTGTGGATATATTTGATCAAGTTTCCTACTGATGGCTATTTAGATTGTTTCTGACCTTGTATTATTGGAAATATTGTGTTGCAGTGAATAAGCCTGAATCGTACGCATGTCATTTCACGTTGACACGAGTGGGCGTTTATTTGTAGGCTACAATCTTAGAAGCGGAGTTGCTGGCTCATAGAGTAAATACTCAAGAAGCCTCAGATAGTATTTGTGTTTTACGTAAGAGGGAAGGAAAAACATAGTTAGGATAGCTACCAGTTATAGGTAAGCCTTTTAACATTAAAGACTTCTTCAGATATCTTCAGATACCTGCGTAGATATCCGAATGCTAGAATTGCTACTCTGGACTTTCTCCTTATTTTAAAACAACTCTGGCCGGGCGCTGTGGCTCACGCCTGTAATCCTAGCACTCTGGGAGGCCGAGGTGGGCAGATCGTTCTGAGCTCAGGAGTTCGAGACCAGCCTGAGCAAGAGCGAGACCCTGTCTCTCCCAAAAAAATAGAAAGAAATTAATTGGACAGCTAAAAATATATATAGAAAAAATTAGCTGGGCATGGTGGCACATGCCTGTAGTCCCAGCTACTCAGGAGGCTGAGACAGTAGGATTGCTCGAGCCTAGGAGTGTGAGGTTGCTGTGAGCTAGGCTGACTCCACGGCACTTGCCCCAGGC
>CAUYSK010038556.1:0-21537 GCA_963575035.1 Avahi laniger
TTTTTTTTTGACCCTTCACAATCGTCATCTCTCTTTTTGCCTTTTCTTCCCATGTCTACATAAAATCTTTCCTGAGCTCCTGTAGGCCTGGCTTAGCCACTGGCACTGCTGGCTCTTGGGAGGCAGTTCTTATCTCCGTTCTGCAATAACACTGTGGCCCAGGGCAGGACACTTAACTTTGTGGGGCCCAAGTTTCCACATCTGTATAATGAAGAGTACAGTGGTGGAATAGATGATCTTTAAATTCTTTTCCAAATATAAAAATCCATAAATAAGTAGTTGATGACCATCACTAGTACATTCACAAACACTGACCAAAATTCTTAGAAAGTACATATTAATCCTGTTTGGAATACCACACAAAAATGAGCATTAGTACAGCAGCACTCCGAAAGCTAAATTTTGCCTGGTCGTTTATAGAGAACACATAAGCACCCTAAAGCTTTTATTTAAATTAACTTCCTTACCACAATGGAATGGGCTCCTATTA
Source organism: Avahi laniger (assembly GCA_963575035.1). NCBI lineage: Eukaryota > Metazoa > Chordata > Mammalia > Primates > Indriidae > Avahi > Avahi laniger. The sequence goes on from CAUYSK010038556.1 coordinate 491, forward strand.
ATGCAGAACTTTCCCTTAAGACTACCTAATGGTCCTTTATGTATAAACTTCAGGGTACAGTCACTAAGCATTCTAGTCACTATAAATTACCAAACCAGTGCTTATAATTTCAAGGTAACTGAGCAGAGAACTGATAGTTTGGAGGAATCAGAATTGTCATTCAGCACCAGAGAAGATGACTAAGTACAAAGCCATTTAAAACTCAATTACTTTCTTTGACTCTTTGTGTTACCTAAATTTTTCTCACTGTGTTTCTGTAGAAGAAAGAGGTCTAATTTAAAACGACATTGTGGGCCAGGCATGGTGGCTCATGTCTATAATCCTAGTACGCTGGGAGGCAAGGCAGGAGGATTGCTTGAGCTCAGGAGTTCAAGATCGGCCTGAGCAAGAGCAAGAGTGACCCCATCTCAACTAAAAATAGAAAATATTAGCTGGGTGTGGTGGCATGTTTCTGCAGTCCCAGCTATTCGGGAGGCTGAGGTAGGAGGATGACTTAAGCCTAGGAGTTTGAGGTTGCAGTGAGCTTACAATGATGCCACTGCACTCTAGCCCGGGCAACAAAGTGAGACTCTGTCTCAAAAAATAAATAAAATAAAATGACATTGTGGGTTAACAATTGACATGGAAATATCTTTACCATATACATTTTTGGTGAAAAGGGCAGATTACAAAACATGACCAGCAATATTAATCCCATTCTGGTAAAAAAATCATACATATATGTGTACACATAGACCTGATAGAACATACTTCAAATTGTAAGTTTATAATTTTTCTTTAAAATTTTTTTTGCACATCTGTATCCTATTTTTCTACAATGAATGCTTATGCCTTCTGAAATATAATTCAAACAGGCATCTCATTTAACAAGAAAGCTGGATCTGGCACCCAAACTATAACCAGATCTCTCCCTAGAGCACAGCTTAGCATCCTTCACAGAGGCACTGATATCCTTCCTTCCATATGCCTGGGGCTGAGCTGGGATGGGGGTGCTAAGATGTTTTTAGGTGCCAGCCATCAGATACCACCAAGATGGTCCCAGATCCCTCCCTTTCGTTCACTTCAACCTTCAGAGCCACTGGTTTCCCACTTACTAGATTTACCAATTTGTAACCCTCTGAGGAGAGTTTACAAAACATGATCAAAGGTACTAAATTCTGGTTCTGGTTTCTAACTATCACATTCACTGATTTAGGAGAATCTATAACAGAAGAATCTAGGTTACTCTGGTAGAGATCCAATTTTAAAAGTTGGAGTTAACCATTGCCCCTCATTTCAGGCTGCCCAATGTCGGTTCTTTCTGATCACAGGAAAAAATAAATAAGCTCATCATGTTTAAAAGCATCATCTTCAAATACAAGCACTTTTGTTTTTACCACAAAGTACTGACTCTTAATAGATTCTCTGGCATATTAAAGGCCGTCATCATCGAACCTTCCAAGATCTGATCAGCCAAGAACAAGCTTATCTATCACCAGGTGCAGGTATCATTACATTATAAGGCATAGAGGTTGTTCTGACACCTCAGTCATCTACCAACAAACAGGTGGTAAGGAACTGTGATTTCCCACCTAGTAAAAGCCACACAAAGATAAGTGACAGCAAGACATACATCAAAGGCAGTAAAGAGGAAGGCAATATGGGGGAAAGGAGAATAGAAAAAATGGAGGACAATCTTCAGAAGAGTGTTCTAAGGAACTCCTCCCACTGGGTGAACCAAGAGTTTACCAGACCCAGGGCTCTCAGAAGCACAAAGCTACACTTCAATGCTATTCATGTGCATCCCATAGCATGATATCTGGCAAAAGCTATGTACTTAAAAATGAATTGCTTTTTCATCCCATCCTTCCCTTATCTTTTAAAAAACCATCCACAATTTTGATCAGAACCTCATCCTCTGTTACAAAATGTGTTAAGACAAACTACAACAAAGAAGCTTAGCATCTGCACAGCATTATTTTAATGCAAGAAACTAAAACTGCCAACTGTAAGGATCTGAAAAATGTGACCACTTGGGGCTTATTTTGGAGCTGAACCACTCCCTTCACTAATTATCCCTCAAAGGAAATATATCAGGCACTGTGGGCAAAGAGGGAAAACATGTCTAATTACAACATGTGCACTTGGTGGATGAAGAATTTGAACATTCTTGAACTCTGGCCATATTTCAGAGACTTTCCACTTGTAGTTTAATCTCAATGAAGAGGAATGGTTAAAGATCAGCTGCACTTCAACCAGGACTCAATCAAAAAAAGACCCAAAGAGAAATTGTCCACATTACTTAGAGGTGATACCACAAGGGAGGCCTACTAAAAATTTCAGATAACCCTGACCCCATGTATCAACTGCTAACAGAGGAAGTGGTTTGTATTTTTAAATTAGGACTAAAAGTAAGATCCATTTCAAGAATATTCTCCACTGGAGAAAACACATCTTGAATTTAAAGAAACATATGCAAAGGCTTCAGGCCCCAGGAGGTCTTACAGAAGCAGTCCCTGATCAAGATCTCTCATGCATAGCCCACCTGCTTCTGCCTTACATAGGTGGGAAGACATCTGAGACAATGAATTTGGTAGTACTTCTGCTGGAGAGAGGGGCAGAAAAAACCTCCACAAATCCCAAATGAGAAGGCATCTAAATAGGCATATAGATTAAGAACTACTCAAGAAGCCTTCAGTCAGCATGGCCGACAAGTTCTGATGTCTCTACCCTCCTCCCCTATAACTCTCCCCTTCGCCCAGTGGGCCTCTGACACTCTGGCTTCCTTACCTCTCCTCCAAGCCTCCACACTTCCACTCCATGGCCTTCACGGGGGCTGTTCCCTCCTCCAGGACTACTCTTCCCTCAGACCCCTTCTATCTTCAAAATACCACCTTAGCGAGGAGGAAAAGGTTGTCTCTTCATTCTCATGACACTTATCGCCGTCTAATGCACCATATAATTTACTCATGTATCATATCTGTGGTTTACCCTCCCTCCCCCTCAAATAAGTTCCAGGAGCAAGGGGATCTTTGTTCTCTTCACTGATGTATATCACAAGCGCTTAGAACAGTGCCTGACAACATGGAGTTCCAAGAGTATTTTCTTAATGAATGAATGAACTTCTTGACAGTAAAATTCCAGGAGGACAGCGAGAGGGTGGAAAGGGTAATGGTGAGGGGGTGAAATGAAAGGGAGAAAGAAACGACAGAGAATTCACAAGGAAGAGGCGGAGGCTGGCTGAGGCCAGGGCCGACCCACAGTTTCTCCTCGCAGTGCTGATGGGAGGCGGGAGTAGGTGCACCGTATCCCTCCAGCGGCATCAAATGGCACTCAGAGAGCTGAGACAGGCGAGCTCTCAAGACTCACCGAGAAAGTCCAAGGTTAAAACGGACCCGGCAGGGTCCCCTTTGGGGCCCCGACCTCCAGCCCTTCCCCTCCGAACAGTGCCCACAGTCCCAGTTCCCCTCCAGTGTACCCAGGGGAGTCCCGGGTCCCAGTACCTTTCGGGCTCCGGCCCCTTCACCTGGTCGCCAGCGAGCTGGGCCCTGCGTTCCGGCCACCTGCCTGCCCACCCTGGGGTCCCCACCCCGGCCCGCAGGGAGGCCCCAGCGCGCCCCTGCAGCCTCGCTCCGCCCGCCTGCACCCAGCACAGGGGCAGAAAGCGCCCCGCGGCCCTTCCCCCGGCGGGGAAGGGGCTCCCAGCGCCCGTCGCCCGGGCCGCTCTAGCCCGACGCCCCGCCCGTGCGGCGCCCCCTCACCTCAGGGCGCACGTACGACACGAAGGAGGGCTTGGGCGCCTTGGTGCCGCCGCCACCGCCAACTACCCCTTTCCCCAGCATACCGCCGCCCCAGGAAGCAGCGACGCGCGGGAGCAGAGGCGGCAGCTCGGGCGGCAGCTCCGGCAGCGGCGGCGGCCACCAGCACTAGGGCTGGGGCTCCGCCCATCCCCAGGGCCGCGGTAGCCGTGGTGCCGCCCGCATCCGGCTTCGCCGCTGACACTGCTAGCCCCGCCCAGGTCCGCGAGCCCCGCCCAGCCCGCGCGCCTGCCCAGCGAGCGGGGACCCCCACAGCCAGAGGCCACGCCCCCTCCCATTATGGCAGGCGGGTCTCACCCGCTGGGATTTGCCGCCTTCTTGCGGAAAAGCCCGCCCCCTTGCGTTCTCTGATTGGCCAGATGCGCTGCCGGTCGAGCCCAGCTCCAAACCTCTACTTGAATAAACCCGGAGAGATGTTTCCTCTAACCAATCCAGAGAGCGTTCTCTCGGACTTCCTAGCTATTGGATAACGAGGATTTCGCCGTCGTCCAAAGATCCTGAGGTTACTAAGTTGTCTTGGGCTGCGGTTCACGACAGTCGTTTTTTTCTCTTTGCTTGTTGTTTTGGAATGAAACGTCCAAAAGTGTGATGTATCTAATCTCCCCCTATGAGTTCCAAATCTACATCAATGACGTTGCGGTTTATTATTTTAGTTTTATTTGTTAATTTTTGAGACAGTCTCACTCGGTCACCCGGGCTACAGTGCTGTGGTGGCAGCCCAGCTCACTGCAACCTCATATTTTAAATGTTGACAAAAATGAGACAAACCAAGTGTTAACAGGCACTAAGGAATAAGTTTGAATGTTTGCTCATAAAGGAGGTTGTCAACTTCATTTTTCCCAAGCTGTTTTTAATTTCTTTGTCTTTCTAACAAGTAGAATATCAAAATCCTTTAAAAGATTTATCTACTCTCGCAGGTTACTTATAAAACCCTCATTTTTAGCCAAGATTACAAAGAAAATTCATTTAAATTCCACGTTTGGCGCCAAGCCTTGTGGTAGACACAGATGAGTATGACAGGACCCAGCTCTTACGAAATTCAGCCTCGTGGAAAAAAACTGGTAAATCTTGGCAGTTAAATTTTTAGGTGTCAGGCACTGCACTGAGCATTAGTCTTATCAGTGACTGGTTTTTACCCTCTTATCTCCATGTGCTCCCCCTTCCCAAATCCACTCCAAGTAAATATAAAATCTAAGTGGAAACATATGCTTGCTTTTGCAAACATAGTTTCAAGACAAGTCCTGTAGCCCCGTTTCCAATCAGATTGCCATCGTTAAGCCTACCTGGTAGAGCAGCGCTGGAGCCATCACTGAGTTTACTTATCCCCATTTTGAGGTGAGAAAACTAAGATGCAAGTAATTTGCCCAGGTATCTCAACTAGTCACTGAGGGGGCTGGGATTCCAATCCAGGTTTGTCTGATTACAAAGCCCAAATTCTATTTTTTTTTTTTTGAGACAGAGTTTCACTCTTTTCCCTGGGCTAGAGTGCCGTGGCGTCATCCTAGCTCACAGCAACCTCAGACTCCTGGGCTCAAGCGATCCTCCTGCCTCAGCCTCCCAAGTAGCTGGGACTACAGGCATGCATCACCATGCCCGGCTAATTTTTTCCATATATATTTTTAGTTGTCCGATTAATTTCTTTCTATTTTTAGTAGAGACGGGGTCTCGTTCTTGCTCAGGCTGGTTTTGAACTCCTGAGCTCAAACAATCCGCCTGCCTTGGCCTCCCAGAGTGCTAGGATTACAGGCTGAGCCACTGTGCCAGGCCAAAGCCCAAATTCTTAACATTATAATTATTCAAATTAAACCAGGCGTGATGGTGCTCGCCTGTAATCCCAGCTATTAATACTTGGGGAGGCTAAGGCAGAGGATGACTTGATGCGAGGACTTCCTGGGCAACATAGCAAAACCTCATCTCTATAAAAATTTTTTTAAAAAGAAAACATACTCCTTAAGGAGGTATTGAGAAATGAATTTATTTGTCAAGACTAATAATATCATTTTATATTTCACAGTTTTTACATTCCAAACTAGAATGGCAGGGCAGGCCAGGCATGGTGGCTCACGCCTGTAATCCTAGCACTCTGGGAGGCCGAGGTGAGTGGATTGTTTGAGCTCATGGGTTGGAGACTAGCCTGAGCAAGAGCAAGACCCCGTCTCTACTAAAAATAGAAAGAAATTAGCTGGACAACTAAAAATATATACCAAAAAAAAAAAAAAAGTAGCTGGGCATGGTGGCGCGTGCCTGTAGTCCCAGCTACTCGGGAGGCTGAGGCAGGATTGCTGGAGCCCAGGAATTTGAGGTTGCTGTGAGCTAGGCTGACGCCGCAGCACTCTAGCTCAGACAACAGAGTGAGACTGTCTCAAAAATAAATAAATAAAAATAAAATGAAAAATAGAATGGCAGGGCAGACGTGTACAGTCTGAGCAAATGCTTGCTTTCTTGCTTTTCAAAGTACTTTGAATTTCCATGATCCTCTACCATAATCACTATATAAATGTGAGTTCCTGTGGCCAGGGCTGACTTCTTGGACATGCACCTAGTGCAGTCACACAGGACTTTGCACTTTAGAGGGCTTGGGGTTTAATGCTTTGCGGTTTTTGTTAACAAATTTATCTTTGAATTTGTCTTTTCTAGGTGAAGGTTATTGGGATAATGGAGCACGTGCAGGCGTTGTGGAGCCCCTGCCCACGCGCAGTCCCACCTCCCACCCCTCCCAACTTCCTCTCAGCTGCCCAGTACCTGCTGGGACCCTGGCCCTCCCCAGCCAACTGCACAACTGCTGCCCACCTCTGCCAGAGACAGCAACCGGGTCTCATTACCCGAGGGTGTGGGTAGGGATAATCTCGTGTGCTCCGCAGTTGCCATCCACCTTCCCGGTGGGTGCCTGGGCACTGTCCAGCAGAGGGTTAGGGTCAGGCACAGCCCCTCCCCGCCCCTCCAGTGTCTCCGGGTGGGATAAGGCAGCAGCTATCTCTGCTGGGAGCACCGGGAGCGCCACAGCGACTGGTGGAGGCCTTTAGCATGCCCCCATCCAGGTACCGAATGTGGCCTGGGCAGAGGCTGCAATCCCTTGGGGTTGCCCAATCACTATAGAAGGGAGTTGGCTTCCCCGCCCCCTGGCCAGAGCCACATTCTCATTTTGCACTGGCCCTGCGAGTTATGTAGCAGGCCCAAACTATGCCCTTTATTATTAACATCTCTGTGTCCTTAGACTAGTTACTTCCTCTCTCTGTGGTTCTATTTCTTCATATTAAAGCGAGAATGATAACAGTAATAATTACTTCACGGTGGTTGGGGGATTGTTACGAACATTAAACAAGTTGATTCAGGTGAGGCCTGGGAAACAGCAAGAACTAAATAGGTGACAGCTATCCTCTGTATGATCTCACCAAGCAGAACATAATTTACAGGTTCCAGGGATTGTAGAAAGAGAAGCAAAGCGACTCCTCCCTGTTAATTAACTCTGGAACTTTGTTAAACAATGAGATTTTGTTTGGTTGGTTTTGTTTTTAACTTCTAGCCCAAACCTTGCACTAGAAATAATGGCTTTTGATTTCTAATTCATCACACCAAATTTCCCTCCCTTCAGACCATCCTGCCTTAAATAATTACTTCATCCTGACCTTCAGCATCCATCTGTGGTCAAGTTGGTTTGCAATGTGATCATTCTGAGAACTTGACACTACCACTAGATCCATATACTTTCAGAAAACTATAGCCAATAAATGAGGAAAGTTTTTAAAGACTGAAAGGCCAGCTGCTTTGTGATGGCCCAAAATTCATATGGTGGAATTTAGTTGCTAATGTGATAGTACTAAGAGGTGGGGCCTTTAGGAGGTAATTACATTGTGTGGGTGGAGCCCTCAGGAATGGGATTAGTGCCTTTTTAAAAGAGGCCCCAGAGAGCTGCCTGGCCATCCTTCATGTGAAGGCACAGCAAGAAGGCACCATCTTTGAGGTAGATCAGGCCTCACCAGACACTGAATCTGCTGGTGCCTTGATCTTGGACTTCTAGCCTCCAGAACTATGAGAAATAAATTTCCATTATTGATAAATTACCCATTCTGAGGCATTTTCTTATAGCAGCAGGAATGGACTGAAACACTTCCAGAGTCCATTTTGACTCAGTGATGAAAACACACGCTTTCTTTAAAGAGCAGAAAGGGAATGAGGACAGAGAACAAACTAAAATCTGTTTCCATCTTGCTTTCCAGTGATCAGCATATTTTTACTTGATCTTTAGGGTGTGGGTCAAATATCCTTGGGAGAGTCTTTCTCAACCGACTAAACACTTCCTATTCTGCTGAGGTCAAATAATTCTCCATCTATTCATAAACAGATGGTAGCCCCTAGACTTTGAAATATTTTACTTTACACAAAATAATTTATGATCACTCTTTTCTCCTAATGGTGTCCTAAATTTTCTTGGAGAATTATAAGTAGGAACATATCTTAGCTCACATAGAAGTGCATTCCAGACCAACGGCAGCCCCAGTTCTTCCCACGGACAACTGAAAGGGACAGGCAACAGCGTATTCCCAGGTAGGGGAGAACATGTTACTCTGAAGGACAGCTGAAAAGTAGCCAGTTGCATTCCTCATCGTGGGAGTTACCTGAAGCAGACTATTTGTGTGTCTTACTCATCTCTATCTAATAGGTGTCTAAATCATAGTAGGAATTTAATAAATATTTGTACCGGAGTGAAATAAAGCAGAGATGGCAGTGATTGATTAAGCAAGGCAGCAAGAATTCAAATTCTAGCATCCTAGTTAGAGCCTGTGCTTTTAAATCACTTGGATACAAACTAGGATCTTATTTAAATATGTATATACAGGTATGTGTGTGTGTATTCAAGGACTAAGATGCGTGTGTTATTTAGTGGCCACTTGCCAAATTTCAACTTTAGCAAATAGTCTGGTGTCTGCAGACTTCCCTTTTCTTTCACTGGAAATAGGAAATTCCTTAGCCTCTTGCTGCAACAAAGGGTCTTTCCACCCTCCTCTGAAGATGGTGAGGAATAGACCTGGATTAAGAAGCATCTAGATTGTTCTTAATCTCATGGTGTCTTAATTTGCATGCTGGGGAGACTTTGTGGTGATATATTGATCTTTTAAAATTGATTTTTTTTTTTTTTGCTATTTCACAAAACACATAACCCAAGCTGGTCACATGGAGGGAGACTTGATGAGCCTACTCTTTGTGATCTGTATTGTGCCTTCTTCAAAACACAAATTAATGGCCTGTTTGGTTTATTCATTAAATAAAGATTTACCAAGTGTCCATTGTGACTCACCTCCCAGCCTCTCGCAATAAGACTAGAACTTCTCAAGAGTAGAGATGGTCTTGGTCTCCTTTATAACACCTAACCAACCACTGGATGCTTCAATATTAGTGACCCTTCAGGTGGCGTGCACTTATAGTACCAGCTACTTGGGGGCTGAGGTGGGAGGATCACTTGAGCTTGGGAACTGGAAGCTGCAGTGAGCTATGATTGTGCCACTGCACTCCAACCTGGGTGACAGAGCCAGACCCTGTCTCTAAAAAAATAAATAAAATAAATTGAATTAATTAAATGAGCCCTCAGTGAGGGCTGGAGAAACAAGGATTCTCATCCATTACTGGTGTGAGGGTAAATTGATGGGACAAAAGGGAAGGCAATTTTGCAACGTCCAACAAAAATTATCTCAGGAATTTCAACTCTAAAAACGTATTCTACAGACATACATACGTGAAATGACATAAGTTCAAGCTTACTGCAGCAGTTTTTGTAACAGCAGATTGGAAAAAGCCTAAATGGTCATCAATGGGGATGAGTAAAACAAACTAGGAAACGGCTATGCCATGGGATACTCTGAAGCTACGCAAGGTATGAGAAAGTCCTTTAGGTAGAGGCTGTAAAGTTTCATGGTTGAAGGTAAATATACTGGAGCAGACTTCCTGGGTTCAAGTCCCACCTCCACCAATTACTAGATGTGTGACTTTTAATGAGGCATTTACCTTTTTGGACCTCAATTTTCTTACCTATAAAAATTAGGGTTAAGAGGATTATAATGGCAACTACCTCATAGGATTGTTGTGAGGATTAAATGAACTAATAAACATAAAATGTTGGCTGGGCACAGTGGCTCACACCTGTAATCCTGGCACTTTAGCAGGCCCAGGCAGAGGATCACTTGAGGCCAGGAGTTTGAGACCAGTCTGAGCAACATAGCAAGACCCTGTCTCTATAAAAAATTAGTTGGATGTGGTGGCATGCATCTGTAGCCCGAGCTTGGGAGGCTGAGGCAGGAGGATCCCTTGAGCTCAGGAATTCTAGGCTACAGGTTACAGTGAGCTATGATAGTGCCACTGCACTCCAGCCTGACAGTGGACCATCATAGACAGACAGAGTCTATATGAGTTAGAACCTGTCTCTAAAAAAATAAAGTGTTCAGAGTGTTCGCACATACAGTATGAGAGCCAAGATATGGCCAGTGATTAAAGCAAGGTGCAAAGTAGCATGCATAATAGAGTAGCTACTACTTGTATAAAAAAAGTAGATTAAAGACTGCATATACCCATACCTATCTTTTTATATTTGCATAGAACATCTTTGAATAGATACAAAGGGAACTATGACATTAGTGGCTTTTAGAAAAGGAAACTGGGTGTTTGGAGGAAAGGTTGAAAAAAAGGTTTCACTATACACTTTCTTTTACCTTTGGATTTTGAACCATGAGAATTATAAATTAAAATTTTTTTCCATTCCTTCTCTGGGGGGTGGGGAAGAAAAAAATTTTTTTTCTCTCTCAATGCAGTTTTGTTTTTTTTACTGAGGTGAAAGTCACATAACATAATATTACTCATTTTATAGTGAACAATTAAAATAATCTGAATTTTAATTTAAAAACAACAGCCTTTAACAAGACCTTGTCATTTTTTGACTCTGTCTTGGTATAGGCCCCCAGATCATATCATCCAACGAGGTCTGTTTCCAATGCCACCACCTCTTTCGACATCTGCCTTAGAGATTGCTGGAAACAGTACAGACCTTTTCTGAACTAATCATCTGGAATCTCTTTGCTGTCTTCGCCTGTCCACTTGAATATGTCTTGGAGTCTTGGAACACCTGGAATAGGTCCACATCTTTGTCTTCTTCCTAAGAGCTATCGGGAGCACCTTAGTGCCTGAGGCCCCGCCTGTGATTCTTGATATTCCCTATTCCTGAAGTACTGTCGTCAGTGCTTTGAATCAATTATCAGATGGACAGATAAGCTCCCAGGACTTGGCTGAACCATGGAAGCCTCAGGGACAAGGAAACTGTGCCCTCTACAGGTCTATTTAAAAAGTTCTCCCACTCAGCTGCACAGGAAAAAGGAAGACAATAAAGGAGGATGTTGGGCCCATTCTTTCCCTGTCCCCCGCCACAGCCCTCTGAGCACACTTACTGGCCCACAACCACATGAAGCATGGTGTAGAAACAGCTTCAGCCAGCTTGAGGGCCAAGGAAAACTTGGGAGACACAGAAGCAAGCTCTCTAGCACCTGGAAAGGCCATGACTCCATTTCAACTACTCTGTACCTTGAGTGTGTGTGTGTGTGTGTGTGTGGTGGTGTGTGTGTGTGTGTGTGTGTGTGTAGGGGTGTCCCATACGGAGGTGCCAGATTGAGGCCCGTCCTTCTCTCGTGTCCCTCAAATGTAGGGAAACTGTGGGGCAGGCAGTAAGTGCATGGCCACTCCCTGCTTCTCGGTCTGATCTTTCTCTGCAGAGCTGGCTCTATGCCCAGCTCAGCGCCCTCATGGGTGTGTGTTGGGAGGGAGAACAGTTGTGGGGAAGGAAGAAGCAGCAGTCAGAAAAACCTGTTACGTTGTTTGGCTCCCCCTTTAAATCTCTCTTGACTCATTCCAGGATAATAGGAGTCAAGATCTGGCATCTGATTCAGGGATGATTCTCAGGAGGGAGGAATAAAAAAGTTTGTTGATGTCTCAAATTATTATGATTGATGCAATTCAATGCGTTACATGTCGTCCAACCATATGAAGGCTATGCATCACAAAATACAAGTAATGTATTATTCCTTCTGAAGTTTTAGCTGAGATCAAAGCTTTAAGTTTAGACCTTAGAGTTTCCAGTACTGCTGAGCTGATCAGGGAAAAGAGACGGACCTGGTATCCAGGCTGTTCTCTAATTTGAAGGAAGGTGGCACTGAGAGAATCTTCTCTTCCTTCCAAATTTTGCTCGAGGCTGAATATGATTTGAAAATCTGGAAGAACAGTGGGAGGACACCTCTCTTCCACAGAGGAGGGCCAGTGGTGTTTGGAGCCTAACAATCTTAGAAGAAAGCCGTTGCTGACTTAAGGGCCAGGAGAACCTCCTCAAATAAAAACATGCCAGGCATGGCTCCCCACTGGGATATTTGATCTTTGCTCCAAGTGCAGGTAGGCCTGTTTTGAGCTTGGCTAACTATTCCCACTCACTGAAAACCTGAAAGGCTTATTGTTCAGGTGGGTATAAAAAACATAGAGGTTGTGAAAGGCCCACTGTTTAATGTTTGAAATAGTCATCTGTCCCAAGGTTTAAATGTAATCAAAAATTTTTTAAAAATCTTTTTCATCCAAAGGCAAAAAGGAGAACATAAGGAATAGAAATGGCTAAGCTGCAAAGAAACATCTCCATATTTTTTACCGAGTAGCTTTTCTGCTTGAGCACTGTTAATGATCAGCCATATCCCTGTTTCCCTACCTACCCCCAGAACACTGGAGTCTATTCACCATTCATTCACCTGGTCTCTGAGATGGGTTCTGAGGGTAGCCAAGTAAAGCAGCAAACGAGGCAATCTCAGACTTTGCAAATATCTTACACAGGTTTAAGTAGTCTGGAAGGAAGTTTTATGGCTCAGCTGCACTGGGGGCCCAGAAAAAGAGGGAAAAAGTCAATTCATTTTGTCACCTCGTGTGAGACAATGTCAATTGATGAGAAAATACCAGGAGAAACTCAGTTTCAAACCACGTAAGGTCAAAGAAGTAATCCATTCATTGTTTTTTTTTTTTTTAAAAGCCTGGTCTAGTGAAACAGTGGGAGTGGAGAAGGACCAAAGGAATCTGCAACTGGTTGTGATCAATTAGTTATAAACACCAGACCAACCTCCATTTGTTTTTAGAAAGAAGTCTGTCTGCTCTACTTTTTTCCTGGTCTCATACTCACCTTTCCCTACCCCAAAGGAAAGGCTCTGTCACCCTTGGTCAGAAAAGGAGCACCTCATAAAGTCCTGTGCGGCTGAACTCAGAGAGAAAGCAGGACATGCACATATTAACATATGAGAGCAAGGACTTTGCTTAGAGGTTACTGTAGGTTATAACACAGGAGGGCAGGGGTGGAAGACAAGACTGGAAGGATTTTGCAATTAAACCTTAGGCATGTTGCAATTTATCCATAGGAGAGTTTTTACACATTTTTAAAAAAGAACTATTAAGTAGTAATTACTTAAGAAATATTAAGTAATTTACTATTAAGTAGAAAAAATTATTATAGATATTAGAAACCAGAGATTAGCAATTCTAGTCAAATAGAAATTAAAACCCCAAACAGAACGATATATAATCATACTACACAGGGTAACCACTGGGAACATTTTGGGGAAGAATGCTCTATATGTACATACGTATCTATTAAAACAAAAAGGGATAATATTTTACACATGGTTTTATGATCTGATAATTTTCATTAAACATTATAAAGTAGAATTCTTCATGTGTTATTCTCCTACACAGTTATTTCAACGTTTCCTGACGACGATGATACTGTCTCATTAATAATGGATTGAATAAGGAGTGATTTTTTTTTTTTTTTTTTTTAGACAGGGTCTCACTCTGTTGCCCGGGCTAGAGTGTCGTGGCCTCAGCCTAGTTCACAGCAACCTCAAACTCCTGGGCTCAAGCGATCCTCCTGCCTCAGCCTCCCCAGTAGCCGGGACTACAGGCATGTGTCACTACGCTCGGCTAATTTTTTCTATTTTTTGTAGAGACAGGGTCCACTCTTGATCGGGCTGGTCTCAAACTCCTGAGCTCAAGTGATTCTCCTGCCTCAGTTTTCCAGAGTGCTAGGATTACAGGTGTAAGCCCCTGCATTGGGCTTATATGTTGATTTTCAAATATGGGACCAACCTTGCCTTCCCAAGTTAAACTCACTTGGTTGTGGTGTATGATTTGCATTTACTGGTGATTTGCTTTGATAAATTGAGGAATCCTTCTGTTATTCTTATGTAATTTCATGAGGTGTATTAGTCCAAGCTTTCTTCAAACTGTTTTTATCTGGTTTTGGTATCAAGGGTAATGTTGCCCTCATAAAATAACGTGGGTTTGGGCCCTGGAATTCATAAATAACTCTTTTGGGTTGCTTATTCTAGCTCCTTTCTCTCCCCAGTCTGCTCAGTATGTTCTTTTCCTGGGGATTCTTTTTTCAATCCTCTGGCCAGAGACCTGGGGCTTTAGTTACCACACTCTGCTGCACACTTCTATGGCTGTACTCATGCCCAAGGACAAGCAATAGAAGATTGACTGGAGGGAGAAAATATGGCAAATTGTTGGTTTGGTGACACTTCAGTTCTAGTCTTATCCAGTATGTCTGGATAAGTCCTCAAAAGTGTAATTATTGCATTTTATTTAGGTTTTACGGCTGCATTGAATGGGAATGAAAGGGTGCTTACTCCATCTTACTGGAACCTACAAATTTGGTTTCAATTAATAATTTAGTTTTAGCTCCCCTTCCCCTTTACCATATATTCCATGCCCTCTCCTTTGACCTCTTTTGATGTACACTAACCGTTCATAAGAGAAAAAATTTAAGAACTCATACAATTAAGAATTTTGCCATCTAGAAAATCTTATTTGCCAGCTGGGTATGGTGGCCTATGTCTATAGTCGTAGCTACTCAGGCTGAGTGGGTGGGTTGGTGGGGCTGAGGTGGGAGGATCACTTGAGCAAAGGAGTTGAAGGCTGTAGGGCACTATGATTGTGCCTGTGAATAGCCACCGAATTCTCGCCTGGGCAACATAGCAAGACCCCATCTCTAAAAAAATAACAAAAAGAAAATCTTATTTTCCTTTTAGCTCATCTTTGTTCTCTTCAACTCCCCAAATCTTTTCTTCTGTGTCTTTCTCTTAGTGTAAAGAGCAGACAGGAAGACAGGCAGGCTGCTCCAATGTAACTATGAAATTTTCAGGAGACAAGTGGTTTTAGCTTCTCCTCTAAAAGAAAGGATTCCTTAAGGCTGTAGCTTTCTTAAATTTCAGGCCTCCTTCCTGATATTTCTCTTGGAAAAAATCAATGAAGGAAGTGCATCAAGTGTTTCTCTTAACATAAATCTATCCCTTACATTAAGTATAGGAATACTGAGTATCTTAAGATACAGGAAAGAAACACCTGACCACAGAATTGAAAAATTTTGGAACTGAGAATAACCAGAGATTGTGCACAAGCTTAATAGATGTGGTTGCACATTAAAATTGGAGGAGTACATAAGTAAAATGTCCAGAGCCTGAGATATAACAAAACCAAATGACCACAGGCTGGTAGACAAATAGGAAATGGTGGAGGTGGTGATAAACTGTACAGAATGGGCTTTGTCTAAAATTTATCTTTTAGAAGGAATGGCCCCTACTCAGTTTTAGCTAATTGTTACCATGTAGAAACACAAGCCCTGTGTTATTAGATCTTCCAATTTTTCAAAAGAAGCCAAATTGGGATTTTCACATCAAATCTTAGTTTAATACTTGCTCAGAGTTTCTTATTCACAGTGTTTTGGCCAAATATGACATAGCTATATCATGGATACAATAGGTAGGATATCATTTCTGATTTCTGGCTTGGACAAAGGTTAAAATACAAAGTAAAGGAGATGGAATTCCTTCCTTTTTTTCTATCCTTACTTAACTATTGACCTTGGAGAGATACAGCTTTGCAGGTTCTTTTTAACAGAGAAAAGGCTGATGGGTAGGTCTGGACAGTAGACCAAAATTAGAATGTTTAAAATCTATCTGTGTACCTTGTCTTAAGCATTAAAACTTTACAGATAAAGGGTTGGCTAAAATACACACCTATAGGAGGTACATAGCAGGTTAAAATCTCAGGCTTTGAAGTCAACAGAATTCTCCCTAGTATATAGCTTTCTGATGATCTGCCCCAATTAAAGAGGAGACTTACTTTATCATTCAAATGATCTTTTATTATAGCAACAGAAAATTACTTAACCTGAAACCCCAATTTATTCATATGTAATCAATAGTTATCACGCAGCAATGCTGTGAGGATGAAATAACACATGTTGTTTAACAGTGATGCAGAGTCACTTGAAGTCCTTTAAGTAGCAGTGACACAATCAGGTGCTTTAGGATGACTAATCCGGGGATTGTAGGCTAAATAGCGTAGAGACAAGAGGCAGAAAAAAAAATCCAAACACTTAGGTTTGGATACAGATAAGATTTGTAAATAATTTTAACAAGGGAGAATCTAAAGCTTGGAAAAAGGATGAGATCACAAATAGCATGTACAAATACAGAAAATGCTGATGACAGAAGCATGGAAAAGTGCTACAGAGAAGCAGAGAAGGAATGTTCAGAAAGTTAAGAGAAAAAACAAACCAGGTACTTCAGTGCCATGAAGACAAGGGGAGTTAAGGTGCAGCAAAACCAGCACCCATTTTCCCAAAACCTTATTTAGGCCCTTATTTTGGCTGCCATGAAATAATCATGAACTTTGAGGCAGTTGGCCATTTGAGTCCTAGTCAAATGATCTTTACTAGATACATGGATTAATAGTATAATAGTATTTTAAATTTGGAAAAGATCTCCTCATACCAAATGTCTGGCCTTCTAAACAAAATCTTTAAGAGGTGGTTATAATTTTGAATGCTGGCAGCACCTTCTTTGCAAGCAACCCCCATCCATTTTATAGCTGTAGTTAAAAAATTTTAAAAAGCTATTTCTTCAGTTAGTTTTTTTCTATAGCCATTTGTATTAGAAGTTACTATCCTTTCTCCCACGTCATCTCTGGTTCCAACTACACGACACGATACCAAACAAATTCACTATCTTGGTCAGACCACTCTCTTTTATCACTTTACATTTAAAGCTGAGAACTGATCACCACACTCCAGATAGGGTATGACCAATGCCAAGTGTAAGACTGTATTTCTTATTTAGACATTATTCAGATAAAGAACACAAGCAAGCTCTTTCTCTGTTAGAGTTCCAACGCTAGCTCGCTAATTTAGCATGATTAGCAATATATGTTTTAACTTCCTTCTGGCCTCCCATGCCATGTATTAGCAAAAGGCATGTCTTTTGTTTTTGTCTACATTATAATGCACAATAGCATTGCACCAAAACAGTTTGCTAATTTTTTAACAGCTTATAGTAAAACTCCAGGTCCATTACTATACCATGGACTTTTTCTCATCAGGAACCTATCATATTACATTATCCTGTAATTCTACAATACAGGGCTCACATTTATCCAAGCCCTAGGTATGTTTTCTGCTTTCCCTTTCTAATTCTGAACTCCTTTAATATTCACGTATTATAAATTGATGAGTTCTTACGATCAACTTAATCATCTTTTCAGACTTTTATTCAACATACGATTACTTCTTTTTTAGAAAGTATTTCATATTGGGTTAATCTCCAAACTGAATAGTCCTTTCCAAACCGAAGACCCCGTTTTTCTAATGTCATGTCATACTTGGGATTATATTAAAATAAGGTGAATATAGTAGCTTTGTATTTAACACAGACTCAGTTTAAGCGATATTCAGAAATATCATTCAGACTTTGTTATTAATATAACTGTTTCCTATTTCCAGATTTTACACCTAGGATTATCACACTAAGTAAGATAAAGGAAGACTAGAATTACCTACACTACAGGTAACCAACAAAATTGCTTAGGGAATGGGGACATTATGATTTGCTGAATATTCCAATTTATATGTTGATAACTATACTATATGGCTGATGACAAAATACCCTTAATATTAAATTAAAAATATAATCTAGTTTAGGACTTTAGATTACATTATGGTCACTGATATAAAGCGTGTCTATTAAAAAGCATGATCTGGGTGGGGTGTGGTGACTCATACCTATAATCCTAGTACTCTGGGAAGCCGAAGCGGGAGGATTGCTTGAGCTCAGGAGGACAAGACCAGCCTGAGCAAGAGCAAGAGACCCCTGTCTCTACTAAAAATAGAAAAATTAGCCAGGCCCCTGTAGTCCCAGCTACTCGGGAGGCTGAGGCAGAAGGATTGCTGGAGCCCAGGAGTTTGAGGTTGCAGTGAGCTTTGATGATCACACCACTACACTCTAGCCCCAGCAACACAATGAGATTAAGTCTCAAAAAAAAAAAAATAAATAAAAATCATGATCCATGGACCACTTGAATCAGAACCACCTAAAATTAAAGAAAAAAAAGGTCTAATTTGTAAGGATCCTATAGTGCTTTTTCTTTTTTTTTAAGAGACAAAGTCTTGGCCAGGTGTGGCGGCTCACGCCTGTAATCCTAGCACTCTGGGAGGCCGAGGCTGGATCGTTTGAGCTCAGGAGTTGGAGATCAGCCTGAGCAAGAGCGAGACCCAGTCTCTACTAAAAATAGAAAGAAATTAGACAACTAAAAATATATAGAAAAAATTAGCTGGGTATGGTGGCGCATGACTGTAGTCCCAGCTACTCGGGAGGCTGAGGCAGAAGGAT
The DNA here is from genome assembly GCA_963575035.1 of Avahi laniger. Classification (NCBI taxonomy): domain Eukaryota; kingdom Metazoa; phylum Chordata; class Mammalia; order Primates; family Indriidae; genus Avahi; species Avahi laniger. The sequence goes on from CAUYSK010038556.1 coordinate 19,014, forward strand.
TGCTTGAGCCTAGGAGTTTGAGGTTGCTGGAGCTATGCTGACGCCACGGCACTCTATCCTGAGCAACAGAGCGAGAGTATGTCTCAAAAAAAAAAAAAAGAGAGACAAGGTCTTGCTCTGTCACCCAGGCTGGAGTGCAGTGCCTGTTTACAACTCACTATAACCAAGGTCCTGGGCTCAAGTGATCCTTCTGTCTCAGCCTCCTGAATAGATGGGACTACAGGCACATGAGCACACATGGCTAACTTTTAAATTGTTTGTAGAGACAGGGTGTCACTAAGTTGGACAGGCTGGTGTTGAACTCCTGGGATCAAGGGGATCCTCCTGCCTCAGTCTCCGAAAGCACTGGGATTATGGATGCAAGCCACTATACCTGGCATCCTATACTGTTATTTAAAAAAACTGTTTCTCTATGTTTACTGATATGAAACCTCCAAGACTCCAAGATACATTAAATGAAAAATAGCAAGGTGCAGAACAATGTACATAGTATGCTGTCATTTGTGTAAAGAACAAAGGATGCCTACATTCATGCTAATGTGCACAGATCATCTGTGGAAGGATAAACAAACAGCTAACACTGCCTCTGGGAAGGGGAATAACATAATTGGAACACAAGGTGAGGTAGAACATCAAATATTTATTTTATGCTATATCCCACTTTATACCTTTTGACTTTGCTAGCATGTGTATGAGCCATCTATTCAAATAAACATCCAGTAGGATGCCATTTTAAAATAAAGATTCTAAGGCTTATTCTGGACTGCTTCTGTAAGAATCTTTGCAATTAGGGCTTAGAAATCTTAATTTTTAAAATGTTCCCCAGATGACTCTCATAAACAGTCAAGTTTGAGACCACTGCTATAAACATTATCTTTTATGACCCTATAATATTTGCCCTTTATTGGGAAAAAATTTTAAGTGAAATAACTGTCAAATTCTTTATAAAAAATGGTGGGTCCATTAAAGGAACTGTTTATAACTTAAATTCATAACATATTGATAACTTAATATGACCATGCAAAACAAGATTTCCACTTTTGTCAATAAGCAGGAAATCTTAATAACTGTTGACTTAAAATCAGATATCCTTTCCTATGTTGTTCATACAATTCTGCATTTTTAATTACAGTTTATTAAAAGAAACATAATAATTGTTTAAGAAAATTAAAGAAAAATCAAATTTGGAATGCATTATATAAATTGGGGGAGGGTGAGAATCAATTTGTTTTACTTTGGTTATCATTAAATTATAATAACATAAGCATGCATTAGTAACACTGAAAGCCAGTCCAAGACACAGAGAATAATTGATAGGTAAATCAGTTGCCAAAACTGGTTCAAGAATGCATTAGCAGTGTTGTAACACCAATGCTTCTTGTGACTACAGAGTTTAAACAACTGTCAAAGCAGAAGATGTTAATATTCAATCCAAGTTATTCTTTTATACAAGATGCTTAATGTGGGTCTAGCCACAGCTGTGAAAGCAGCTATGTGAAAAAAAAATACAGAAGTAAGACATCCAAACACAATTTTTTTTTTTTTAAAGAAGGGGTTCACTATGTTGCCCAAGCTGATCTTCAACACCTGGTCTCAATCAATCCTTCCACCTCAGCCTCCCAAAGTGCTGGGATTATAGGTGTGAGCCACCATGTCTAGCCCCAAATGCAAAATTTTGAAATATGGGCTAAAAACATTTTCAGAACATAATTTGAAGGTGAAGGAGGCAACTTGGCAAAGTGCTGACCACAATCTTTGAAACTTGGGTCTCAATTTCAATATCATTTAAATAGTGACATCATAAATAAGATGTATGATCTTTAATTTTTTCAGCCACTTTGGACTTCAGGTTCATTTGGAAAATAAGAAGTATACCATCTTCACTCATTGTCATGATAGTTTTACATGAGAAAACATGTAAAAACACCTATAATGGTGCCTGCAATCAGTGAATAACAAAGGCTGATTCCTTCTCTTAAGAGAGCTGTAAGAAACAAAATGACAAAATATTCAAAGGAGAGTAAAATCAGATCCAGAAAGAGTAAAAATACATTAGAAAAAAAAAAAGAGCTGGGCGCAGTGGCTCACGCCTGTAATCCTAGCACTCTGGGAGGCTGAGGTGGGCGGATTGTTTGAGTTCAAGAGTTCGAGACCAGCCTGAGCAAGAGTGAGACCCCATCTCTACTAAAAAAAGAAAGAAATTAATTGGACTACTAAAAATATATAGAAAAATTTAGGCAGGCATGGTGGCGCATGCCTGTAGTCCCAGCTACACGGGAGGCTAAGGCAGGAGGATCGCTTGAGTCCAGGAGTTTGAGGTTGCTGTGAGCTAGGCTGATGCCATGGCACTCTAGCCTGAGCAAAAAGAGTGAGAGTCTGTCTCAAAAAAAAAAAAAAAAGAGAAAAAAAATGCTTGCCCAAGTTATACAGATTAGCAGAGGTTGAACAAAAATGTTTGGGACCAGAAGTATTTTGGAATATTTGCATTATATCAGCTGAGCATCCCTAATCCAAAAAGCTCTAA
>CAUYSK010038557.1:0-15438 GCA_963575035.1 Avahi laniger
ACACACACAGACACACACACAGACACGCACACACAGACACGCACACACACACACACTCACAGACACACACACGGAAACACACACCGACACACACACAGACACACACACAGACACACACACAGACACTCACACACACACACACACACACACACACACACACACAGACACACACACACACACACACACCCACACACACACACACACACACACACACACACACACACCTGGATTCTGCATTACCTACATTACCTTATAATAGTGTCATTGGGCATCAAGTAGTGATTGAAAATGCAAATTCATCAAGGGATTTGTTTGAATTACTCTGACAGGCCATACATTAATGTTAAAAATCCCAAGTGGTAAGTAATTGGGTCACCACTATTATAATATTTGCCTCGTTCTCTGTTTCTGTTTTGCCAGTAAATGTAGATCTGATATTAATTAGGAATCTTCTAGAGATAAGATGTCCCATTAATATCAGTCTTTTAACCACCTGTCAATGAGAGTAATTGAAAATTTCTGAGAATTTATGTATGTCCGAAGTGCACAAATAATCCCAAACTTTATTCAACTATAGTGTTCTCTCCAGATATTTTTAATAATGGGTCATATCCTATGATCTGATTCACAATTTAAAATATACTATGGAAATTAAACACTGAGTCGTGATCCCTATAAAGTTTTACTTTTTCAATAGAGGGCATTTTCTCACATTTAAAAACTCTACTGAGGTAGAAATGGCTTTATGAAATTTTAAATATGTTAATTACTTTGAAATCCAGCCTAAAATAATCTTATGGGATTTTTTGAAACTATTACCTTAAATTTTCATAATGATTTATCTCTGCTTCATCTTTGATAGGTGCTTCTCAAAAGTCTGTTCTAAGATATGAATTCTTCTTAAATAGCCCATTCATTCTAAGAGGTGCGTGGTTGTTCAGTTGTTATGCCTCTGACGGAAAGATTTACCACCATTTCCCTCCTCCCAAATCAATAAATAAAAAGGCTATTTACCTTAAACTTAAAATGAAAAGTAAGGCCAAAAACATCTCCCTTTAGGAATGACTGCACTACAAGTAGATGCAAACAGAGTAGAAAAACAAGATGATTACAGATCTTGGTCACTTTAAAATATTACCTGAGGGGACTTTATTTTAAGGTCTTTATGTGAGTAGTACCTTAAAAAAAAGGAACAAAATACCTGGGGAGCAAGACATAAGAAAGAGAAACATCAAAGAAGGACTCAAATGTTATCGTTCCTTTCATTTCTGTTTCTCAAAGAATTTTATGAAATAGATAAAGGAAAAATGTGGAATTTAACCTTGAAAAGACCATTAATGTGATGACTTTCAAGTTATTGAGTTGGTGATTCAAACCTCTCCATAATCCAGTGGTGAAGAAAAAAAGAGCGATTGTAAATGGACTTGATTTTCAAGGAAGGTTTTTCTGTTTTGTTTTGTTTTGTTTTCCAGCCAACTAGGCATTTCCTAAGTCTCTTACTTCACAATCACAATAGGAATTAGGCCTAAGAATTATAAGCTTATACAGACATAAACAGAGAAGGAAGGAAAAGTATAACAAGAGTTATCAAATTAACAAACGTACTTACATATTTTCCAACAACACATTATTTAATTTATTGTCATCTATGATCAGGTAGAAACCAGAAGAAACATTTGTAGCTTAATAAATAATTTAATTTCTTGAATTTCTATGTAACATATAAATTTATTTTTACAGGATATATAGAGAGCATACTCATAGAGAGCAACAGACTTATGAAACGACTATAAAACACAAATTATAATTCGAGTTTAAAATTTCTCATTTTTACACTTGTATTTGTCTATTTTCCTATTGCTAGTCAAAGCAAAACCAAATATATAATTGTAAGTATTCTAAGAAAAAAAAGGAGTGCCTCCATCACCTACACATGAGTTACATACATTCTAGATTTTACAAAATCAAAAGAGGGTAGGCAAAACTAAAGGGAAACACTATGTAAAAATGCACTTTTTACTGACTGTTGAACAGATCTGAGAGTGTCTGAGTTTAAAATATGACTTGAACACCAGCAGAGGAAAATGAATAAATCCACTTTCCTATTTGGGTTCCCACAAACTCTGCAAATGTAAAAGTTTTTGCAATTCAATAGCAGATTATATGAACATACCTCCACTACTTTGGTGGAAAGAATACACTAAGATTCTAGTTAACAGGGTCATATACTGCAAGGAATATGGACAACTGCCCATGTATCCTAACATTAAGATGTCTTCATTTCAGTTGAGAATTAACCTAAAACACTCACATCCAATCTCCCAAATTTAATCTCTCATCGACTAGTAAAGATAGATCCAAATTACTTTGCCACAGATTCATGCACTATGTAGTAATGTCATTTCACATTAAATCTTGTTTTTTTTAAATGACACAGCATGCCCTTTGAAACTTAACGTAATCTGGATTATGAAGATTAAAATTTACACAACATCAATATTACATGTAGTACTCTCAAGTTCATATGCAGGTTTTTAGATTCTACTCATTTAGTAGTGGAGGGAACACAGCGTAATGATATTTTTAGAGTGATCACCTTTGTTAAAAAGAGAATGCTTTTCAGACTTATGGACCATGGGGGATGCATCAATGAAGGTAGTGAATGGTAGAAAAACAATAGTACCTTACTTTACTTTAATGAAGCAATCCAGAAACAAATTTGTCAGTGGACACAGAGGCTATTCAAAGGAAAATTTTCTAATGAGCAGGAGGAATTTACATACATATATGCATATATATATATATATATATGTATCTTATGTGTCTAAATGGAGAGATGGAGAGATGTTTTGTGTTCTGAGTCTAGAAGGAAGAAATGGTTCTTAATGGATGATGGGATCTGAGTTCCTTTTCTTTTAGTCTGGGTATTTTCTGTGGATGTGACAGATGTTTGATGATGACAAGGCACATAAGATTAAGATTAGAATGAAATCATCATCATCATCATCATCATCATCATCATATCATCCTGTTACGTTACTCAAATTTAGTCAGATCTTACTGCTCTTTGTGACAATATCTCAATTTATTAACACAGCACAAACTTTCGCTTTGCTTACTAATCACAAGTAAAAAGTGAAACTAAATAACCACCACCTCACTTTGGTTCATTCTCAAAATTCTTCATATTGCTCCAAAGTCATATCCTAAGTCATGAAACTGGCAAAAAACATAGTTGCTGAAAATCAAATTTATAACCAATTGTAAATCTGTGCATTTGAAAATTGTTTATTTTATTGGGAAAACATGTCAAATGGTTATTTCTTCTCTTCCTGTACTGGCTGTACTGAATGAATTTTTAATTTTGTTGTAGGAAACATGATTAAATACAAATCATAAAGAAGTTTAATGAAATAAGGCATCATTGCCAATTTACATGATTTTGCATTACCCCCAAACTATTTTTTAAATGTGTGAAGAAATGAGTAAATTATCACAATAATAATAGTCAATCCTTATTTATCTGTACATGAATTATTTGTCATCATACAAAGTTTTTCTTCACTATATACTAGGTATCCCAAAAAGGCCATTTTGGAAGAGAAATTGCCTATTAGAAGAACAATAATCACCCCCTAAATTTTCACAAATGAAGGCAAGGCGTGGTATACACAACAATACTTGCAAGATACGTGGGTTTATCTAAATATCAGTTTCTGAGAATATTTTCTAAATCCAAGCATCAATAACTTTTTTTAGGTGATGGATGTCTTGAAAGTCACACCCAGACAGACACAGTTTTATACACATTAACAATTTTGTCTGCAATTTTGAGGGCTCCGTCATTTTCTTTAATCGTTTTTATAGATCAAATTTATCCTTGAACCCAAGTTTGAGGTCTATTATTAAGGATAATCAAAATTTGACCTTTAGTTACTTTCTTTTTTCAGAACAATAGAATGGGAAAGGTTCAAGAAAAGGCGAGGAATAGCCTCTGCTTCCATTGACAAGCTTCTCCTTTTAAAGAACCCAGCCGCATCATCATCTCTATGTAATAATGGTATATGTTGTTAGAAAAATTCTTCAGCAATAGGGAATATATGTCTGTAGGTGGGATTTCTAACATATTTAATAATATTTTACCTCTATTAATGAACGATGCCAATAATGGGATTAATGACCAAGTTTAGATCAGAGACAGTAAGAGATTTTCCTCTTCTGTGTCTGTGTATTCACATATTCTTAGTTCCATTCTATCATTTCACTTGTACAATGCTGATGTTATTCTTTAAATTTAAATAAGCTTTCTTCTGGGACTAATAATATAAACTTAAGCTAATAAAAAAGAAAGAAATTAGAAATTAGCACAAGATAAAAAATACTCCTTAGAAAAAGGAGAACTAGGGTATCATTTCAGAATCTGAAAATAATTCACAAATGTACGAATCGATGTTTTCCTAGAAATGGTAATCTCAATTTACATGAATGATATCTGAAAAGTTAATGACTATTCTAGGATAAACAAAACTTACTTACAGTTTAGGGGTTGGCTCTCAGTTAATATTTGTTCTTGTTATAAAATGCTAGATAATAATGAAATACAGAAGAAACCACCATCTATATTTTTAAGATTAAGTTGATATGGTTCAAATACATATACTACGAAGAAAGTAATAATCACAAAATGGTTACTGTTTGAACAATCAGGTATTTAGCTATAGAAATATAGTAGGTTCAGGTCTCAACTCATCATGTCTTGGATTTTTTTTTCATAGAATTGATCTAAACTTAAATCAGCTGGCTATATGAGATACAAATGTCTTCTCTGCCCATAGGAGACCTAAGGAATGGAGTACAAATTAAATAATAAAAGATTTGAGCACCAGAATAAAGGGTAGGACGCTCATAAGCAGCAAGTAGAGGTTACACAGAGAACCAGATGGACTTTTGAATCCATAATGTGGCATTCAGAGCCCAAATGGTGATCGATGAAAAGCAGGCAAAATCAAACATCACACATGTCCAAGTCTGGAAGTCCATTCTCTCTCCCAGCTTGGCTAACATAGTCACACTTTCAACTGTGTTTTTACAACTAGAATATTCTTATCCCCCACAGCCCCCACCGAAAAAAGAGAAGGATGAAACCTAAGCACTAGGGGAAATACATTTTTTTCTCTTTTTATTGTGAGTTCTAACAGAACTTTTGTTAAACATACAGCACGTGAACACATGACAGTTTCCTTCATTTGTTCTCACATGGAGCTGATAGAGGAATACTTGGGAGGAATGTTTCTAAAGCCATAGATAGCTTTTTCTGCATTTCTTTCATTTTTTTAAATATGAAAAAGCATTAGAGGAAAAAGAAGTTTCTCAAGTTGTGAGAATATCAAATATTACCAATCAATCCCTGAATCATGCTATTCAAAATGCTTAAATCTACACTAAAAATAGAACAAAAAATGGACTCCCAATGCAGCTAAATTAACACCTATGGATGCCTAAAATATGACTGTGGTCTGATAACTTTCTCTACATTTATTCCACACTTCCATCGTGCACTTAAAATTTTTTTTAAAAAATAAAATAAAATAAAAACCAAAGAAATAAGCCAGGCCATTGCCATGTTTACAGTTTTCTGAGCACTGGGGAATTTGGAATCCAGTCCAATAAGTTTCACTGCCATCAGTCCCTGACAGGTGTCCATAGTACAAAGTAAACAACGGTCTTCTTGAATTCTGAAAATAACTCAATGTGCAAAGCTGACCTTAAAGTTTTACACGTCCTTGCAGTTTCAATCCTGGTTTGTGGAAAATGTGATAGAGATCCAAGGAGAGCAAGGGAATAAAGAATAGATTGTAGAGAAAGACTCACGCGAGTTGTCAGGGAGATAAACATTCTTAAGCAAATAAAAATCGATACACATCCCAAGGCTCCTTTACCTTGTCACACAGATACTGAGATCTTTGCTTGGTTACAAAACGCTTATACTCATCTCTCATACATTTGCAATTCAATCTCACTCTCCCCAGTGAACTCTACTGCAGTTTACACCTTATTTTTTTGTTTTTGTGGCCAGCTCACACCTTAGTATTGTGACCAAAACTGTAGAGTTGTTTTCTCATTATATGGTGGTAAGAATACACCAAATATACAGTAGTCAATACACAAGCCCAAAGATGATAACTGGGATGGAAGTTCCTACAATGAATCACTAAATTAATGTGTAAGTTCTATTATCAGTGTTTTTATCACATTGATTTTTTTAACTAAAAGCTACATAGGTAATATTTTCTTTTAATAACTGCCCTCTGAAGACTCCTTTGTGATTGATTTTGCATCATCCTTAACATGAATATGAATTAGCTGCTTACGTCATTGATTTCAAACATAAAGCTAAATGGTAAGGGATGAATTTCCTGGGAGCATCAGCTTTCTGTTTTCTGAAAGATAGAATTATATAGTTAAAAAAGCAAATTTTTTATACAGTAAAATCAATTATTTTAAACACTTTCTGATCTATTTTAAAAACTATTTTGTGGAAATAATGTCTATTTTAAAAATACTGATCTTGGTTGGTATCCATATATTTGACCTCCTGAATTCTTATTTAAACACCTTGATATTAGCAAGTGTTGCTTATGTCCACAAACTGAAACCACTTAAGTTTGAATGTAGCATTGAAAATTAAATACAAGCGAGTTAACATTTAAATACAAGGGAACCCCACAATAATAAGTTTCCTAGATTATCTCTGACTTTTTAGAAAATAATATTTTGTATAATACAAGGTGACAAAACATATTTGATGACACATCCTGTCCTTCCCTTTGGTTTGGAAGCCTTCAATGTAAATTTCATTTTGACTTGCGTTGGTTTACCCTTTTGAGTTAACTTCCCTGGCATTTGCACATAATCTCATTTGCAGAAAAATTATAGAGGGAAAAGAGGAAGTAGAATATGAAAGAAAAACAGCCACAAACACATTCATGCCTTTCCAGGAAGTGATCAAATATAGGGTTTGATTTTTTTGTTTTTTTTTTCTTTTTTTGTTTTTTTGTTTTGTTTTGTTTTGCTGTCTTTATATATATTTATATTTATATATATATATATATAAGGGTACGTCAACTCATTTAAAAAACGGAAACAACACTCTCCCCATTTTCATGCCCTTAATCTTCTCTTCTTAGTACTCTGTAGTAGTCACTGTCAAGTGACTAGCACACCTTTGGGTCTAGAGTGTATTCTGTAGAGCAGTGAATTAAATGTTAAGACAGTTAGACCCACCCCCACCCCTCCGCAGAGTTTGCACATCATGCCGCCATTAGAAAGGTAGAGGTGGGGAGACAGGACAAGGAAGAAATTCAGGGCTCTGACTGGAGGGCCCTCCTGTGAACAAGTGTTCTCATGTTTTTGTTCTTCCCCAAATAGCAATGCTGGCCTTCATTGCACTGCTCTCTGAAGGCCGACGTGGCCCAGTTGATCCTAGGCAGAACCCGAGAGAGAGGATCCGGTGCTCCTTGTCCCATCGGATAGATTTGTCCAAGCACCCCAAGGAAATGTTAAAAGCAAAATAAACTTTAAAAAAAAAGGAAATAAAAACCCATTCTAAAACTAAACTAATGAAGCAAAAAAGGGTTTTCTATCTATACATCAGTCTCTTCTTTAAAAAAAATGTAAATTTACAAATTCCAATGACATATAAAACAAAGTCAAAAATGTAATGGTAAGAGACATGGTAAAACAGGAAGACACTGATGCTACAAAGAAATTCCAAAAAACATATGTACAAGACCCTGTTTTTCCTCGTGTTCTAGAGATTGTAATGCATGTTTTTTAACAGCAGCAGTCGAGGATTTAGTTCCAGGCACTGGACTGCAGATTCCACTCAAGCTCCCAGGGACGGGATGTCCCTCACTTTTCTGTCACCAAATTACACTGGATATACTGGTCTCCCTTGGCAACAGCGGCAGGATGGCACTGTTTGTGTGGGCCTCGTCTGGATTCTGCTCCCTGCTCGATTTTGTCTGTGGCCGCTGCCCGTTGATGAGTGTCATGGGGATGTTACAGTAGGTATGCTGATTTCCTATGGAGGTAAGAGGCAGGGTGCCGGTAGGAGGTACGTCATACTCATAGCTTCGGTAGTAGTGTTTCTGACGCATTTGTGAGTGGTACGTGTTGTGAAAGGTAGAGCGGAGATCTGGATGGGCAGTGGCTAGAGCTGTGGAGGTGGCCGCGGCCATGGAAATGGCCGAGACAGTCTGCAGCTCCCCAAAAGGCCCCTGCTCACTGACATCTAAAGCCTGCTCATGTGTAATGGGTTCTATCCTCTTAAAAGGCATTTCATACTGTAAACGTTTCCAGAACTTAGAGTTCAACTTGTTGCATTTTGGTCCATGCCATTTAATAACCGTGAGGAGCTTGATGGTATGCTTGAGGGCCTCCACCTCCTGGTAGTTCATAATTCCTCGTAGTTCACTGCATTCGATTAGTATCACTTTAATTTCTCCAGTCACAAGCATGTTTCGGAGTCTGGTCTCCAGCTCAAAGATGCTCCAGCCCCTTCTAACCACGTAATTTGGGGTCATGACAATAATCAGCCGCTTGCTTTGATCTACACATCTTGCCACATCTTCAATGTATGCTACAAAAGAGAAAAGAGTACATAAGAATGAATGAATGGACTGTTTGGTCCAGAAAGCCCTGGGAGATTCTCTTTCATACATTAAATGAGAATTGTTGGCCTTCTCTTCCCGATTCTTCCCAGAATCGGGAAAAGCTGGGTTGAGAGGGCGAAAACAAACAAACAAACAAAAAAACCCAGAGAATTATTTATTGTTAAGTAACACCTTGAGAAGATGAAAATAGCCAATGATCACTTTGGATAGAGTTTGGGCCTTGCTTCTTTTAATGTTGGAAATAGTTTTCCCAGATACAAATCTCTCATTGGGTTTCTTTAAATGTCAAGGCTCATAAAATGAGATGCTTTATAGAACAATGGAAGGAAGTGTTTTCTCTGAGATATCAAAAATTAAATTTCATATGAACACACAAAAAAACGTTTCTTTCTTGGGAAACTAACAGATATAATTTTTGAAGTAAAAAACCCAAAATTAAAATTCTGTGTAAAAAGCGATGACTACACGGACACTTATACAAATATGCATATTCTCAAATGAAAACATTAACTTACTTCCAGTTGGGATTAAGTCTCTATCTGGTATAAACAACTTATATCCATAATGCTTTTCAAGCATATCAGGTAGGATTTCAAGGGCAAAACGTTCTTCTTCCCCAGTCTCCTGATTCCACTGGTCAGGATCCACTTTGGTGTATGATAAGTATGCATCATAATCTTTATTGTCTGTCAAAAAATAACAAAGTAAATTGACATCATTACAAAGAAAACAATGGAACATGAAAACATTCACGTTTTTTCATAAACATCTCCAAATGCCCCATTTCTGAAAGACCAAAAAAAAAGAAGACTTCATTAATTTTCATTAAGAGTTCAATAATGCCAAATATTCTGGAATTGGTTTGGAGGTATAAAGGGTCATATTTTGGTTTAGTCATTGTTATTGTTGTTATGAAAATATTAAGAAAAAATCAGTGAAAACAGTGATAAAATGCTGACTTTCATCATTTTTGATGCACAGATCATAGAGAATCTTGACAGCTAATAAAAGCCACATATTTGGAGAGCAGTTTGCTCTTACTCTGAATCTTACATTTAGCTATTCCTGTCATTGGCCATTTTACCCTGTTGAAAAAAAGAAAGAAAACCACATCTGGCTTGACTGCGGAGGAACAATTTTTAGATTATGTGTGCTGCACTGATTTTCTGTTAAGAAGAAAATAAAACCAAGCTTGGGATAATAAATTTTTTACTGAGAGCCAGTTCTTGGATTTTGGGGTTGAGTTTGTCCATAAGGATCAAAAAGTACAATATAAATAAAAGAAACTCAGTACTAAAGTCTAATCTCTCTCCCACTCTCCCCTCTTTTGACATGAGAACTCTTCAAATATTTGAGGACTACTATCATGTGTTCTCTTTATCTTAATTTTTTGACATAGCATCTGAAATTTCTCATTTCTTGTTTCTAAGAATAAGAAATCATTTATTCCCTGGATAGTCTCTCTTTTGTTAATTTCCTTTTTAGAATGAGATACCAAGATTCATAGTTCATTCTAATTCTAAATACTGTCAATATGCTGAGTCTACCAATATCAATATCCTTAGCTCTCTATTGTGCTTCCCTGATGATTGTAGCGTATTTCTTGATTATTAGATCAAGTTGAATTGAAACACTTATAAAGTTTAGAATAAAATGAATTCTGCATCAGGCACAGAATTTAAAATCTTTTGAGCTATAAAACATCAAAGAGGGACATTCTTGACTACTGCTTTGTGTGACTTTAGGACACTCCTTTTGATTTCAGGGACACCAAAGCTTCTGAGATTTGTATATGTATGTTAATTCTAGTGGTCTGATGATTTTGAGCCATCTAGAAGTTATTTTATGATTATAACTTTCCAGGGAAAATTGCGAAAATTATTTATTGCACCTAATGTTAACACAGGTATATAAGAAATTAACGATTCCACTATAGGATCTTTAGAAAAAAAATTTGTAGCTATGATAATTTTTTTTAAAAAAGCAGCTTTTAGGGAAAAAAAAGTTTTAGAAAGTATTAATCACCCTAAATGCATCATATTTTGGTATTTCCTTTATTCTTCAACTAGGATATAGTTGTACATATTATAAAAAAATCCAATTTTCTCCAAAAATAATAATTATATTAGTTATAGCAAGGCTATGCCCTTAGGCCAACGGACAGCCTATAATGGTTCCATTTGTTTACTTTAGTTGAGTAAGAAATCATAGCAAATAGCACATAATAAAGCTTACATATAATATCAATTAATATTTAATTAAAATACTCATCCATTAGCTATTCACATGTATTCTCTATGAGATATTAAACTTTCTTTACAATATTGGTCAGCAGGTTCCAGTCTAGTAAGAGATGCAGACAAGTCAATATTCCATTTCTAAGGCATAAATATGTTACTAAGAGCATAATAGGAGTCACAGGCCAAAGGGAGGATTCTTTAAGCCAGATCGTGATTAGAGTATTATTTTGTGCATATACTATTTTCTTTCTGGGAATCTGTTCTCTTCCAGTTTGCCTCAAAGTACTGTAAAGTGTTGAAGCTCCCCTACATTTGATTTGTGTGATAACTAGATCCTCATGTATTGTCCCTTGTCTTTTCTAGACTTAGAAATATTTTAAAACCAGATCAACATGAACACTAATAAGAACAGAGCAATCGGGAATTAGAAGAGATGTAAACAACTGGCCCATCCATACTGGTAAATTCCACTTGGATATCACCTTTGCTTATATGACATTGTCTGATTCTGGTTACCCTACCTCTTCCATATACACCTCTCTTCCAACTCACAAACACTGTCATTCTGCAACATGCTTTCTGTGGCCCACTTAATTTTTCTTTCAGCCTGCTTTCCCTTAAAAATTTCCTTTCCTCCCATAATATCAACAATCACTTCTGTGTAGATTCCTTCTTAATTTAGATGTCTGATCCTGTTCTCTTTCTCCGGAACTATGAATAGTTCCCCACTCCTATCTGTAATCTGGACCCCTTAATTTGGATGTTGAGCACGCACCTCACACTTAACGTGCTCATAGCATAAGAAGCTTCTCATCCCAAGCTCTGTTCTTCTTCTTTTATTTCAATTTTAATAACATAACCATCTCACTTGTTTAGTGCCTAAACTTCAGATGCATGTTCCATTTATCCCATTTTTTTACAAATAATCTCATAATCATTCATTGGTACAAATTTATTGGATTCTATTTGCAGACTAGTTCAAGTCCTACTCATTTCTCACGTATTATAATTATATTTTACCTGATCTTCCCTTTCCATTTCCTTCTCGTTCTCGGGAATAGTCACCAAATTTACCTTTCCAAATCTTACCACATATCACACTTTATGGTGGCTCAAAAAATATCTGTGGCTTCTCATTATTAAAATAATCAGCAGCTAATCTGAAGTTAAGCTTTCCCTGATTTCCCTGAGTTGGTAATGATCTTTTTTTCCCCATGTATTATATTATTGTGTTCATACCTTGACTTCTCTTTTAGACCACAAGATCCTTGCCTCAGATATGTGACTAGGACTTAGCAGATGCTCAAACATATCTGTTGATTAAATGAATGAATAGCCTTTCATTTTGGCATCACATGATTCACAACCTATAGTTAGTTCTGGGAATTTTCTTAAGACCCAGATCATTTCTCAGGAGTGATGGCTTTGTAGATATAGACTCCATGCTACTTAGATTCCACAAGGAATTACTAGGAGCTGTGTGGTCAGAGTTTAGTAAGGGTCCTTTAGAATAGTCTTGAATTGTAGTTTTTCATTATGATTTAAGGGAAGACCTTAAAGTCTGTGTAAATGCCTCTAGGAAAGTGGTTTTCAGACTTGAGCATAAATGACAACCATTTGGAGGGCTTGTTAAAATACAGATTGCTGAGCCCCACGTCCAGAGTTTCTCATTCAGCAGATCTAGAGTAGGTGCTCAGAACTTGCATTTATAGCAAGCTCTGAGAAGATGTTGCTGCTGGTCCAATGACCACACACTAAAGATTTGCCAATATATGCTATTAGAGCTATCAAAAACAATTTAAGAGATATTATCCAATAACAGGGTACAGGCATGCAGAGGTTTCAGCAACATCAAGCAACTGCATTCAGCTGCCAGGTAATTGACTACAGCACCATAAAGACTGAACTTTGCTCCCCTCCCCTCAACCCCAGGTCCATGATGAATGGTCCTGATACTTGGAAGGCATATACTCCAAATAAAATATCTGAAAACTCACATTTTTATCAAAAAGGGGATAGATTCTTGCCTAGAGTAATATATGAAGTAACCATGTTAACATTAAATGAACTTTAGGAATTGATGCTATGGCCTCATTCAGTTTCTCTCTCTTCATGTCATGTGGATGAATTTATAGCATTTAAGCTGATATCTCCCAGTAAAAAAGGAGTTGTTCACAAGCAGATTACCCTAGTAGAAAGCCCCTTACAAGCATCTGCAGCACCATCTTCAAATCAATAGGACACTTGATCAATAGGACTACTTTCTCTCTTTCCCCAGAGTCTACATCAATGCAGTAATGGGTTAGGCATTTATTTACCACCAGAAGCAAACCTCTGATTTAAAAGTTGTTGGACTGCAAACACAGTGCCAGATGCCGTACTAAATTCAGCAATGTTTTCTGATTCAAAATCATATGTATTCTAAGGTCTCTTCCCTTTTCCCAATTAGCAACTGAGTATGCATCTTGTATGGTATCTCTTAAATTGTTTTTGATATCTCCAATAGCATATATTGACAAATCTTAATGTGTATGAGCTTCATATGACTGATGAAACTTTGAAGAAGTTGACATTTTTATAACCAGAAATCTTAACTAATATTTTAAAAAAACAGGACTATGATCATTTAAATTCAACTTCAGTTTATAAACAGCTTTAAAGTAGTCATGGGGTGGTACAAGTGTCTATTTCTTATTCTGAGCTTTATTCTTTAAATTTTGCTTTCTGTAATTTAAGCTATCAGCTATAATTCTGTTCACTGCAGAGACGGAAAACAGCTGGTGCACACACTCTTTGTAATAATTCTTCATAATCTCAAATATAGTCATTAAGTTACTCTTTTTATGACTTTCAAGAGATGCTGGCTGAGATGTGCCACCAAAAAATAAAAATAAAAAACCTAAGATCTAAACAAATCAATTAGTTATTTGGGTACTTGAAGTCAACAACAGGTTCAGCAGATTTTTCTCCTTACATTGAATTATCTGCTGGCTTTAATGCTTTATAAAAATATTTTTGAGGGAAAAAAGAAAGTTTAGACCTATAGATTTAAGAACTAAAAACATGAATTTAAAATATTATTAAGAAACATTGATGAGGGAAGGAAACCATGTTCAGGAATGAAGAAAGAGTTTCGAAAGGTGATAAACAAATGCATTGTTCTCTTTAACATCTGAAAGGATAATAGCCTCACTGCTCTTTAAGAAAATTGAGAAGCCAAGGAATCCATGGATTTTTTTAGGAGACTCCCTTTTCAAGATGAAGGTGGTGGCTGAACTGCATCTCAGCTAGGAAAGAGATTTACTGACAATAGAAATGGTTTTAGATTGGTTTGAGATTTAACCTTTAAATACCTGTTGAATAGTTGTCAGCTGTTATGGGCAGCTGACCATTTCTTTTTGTTTGTTTGTTTGTTTGTTTGTTCTCAAATATTTATAAGTCATATAAGTGAAATCGACTAGTGACAGAGGCCATCATTCCGCAAATGGGTTCCCAAAATGAGACTGGAGGAGGGCTCAAAGATGAACTATGTATTTCATATCTTTTTTTCATCTTAAAAGGTGATTTTTGTATGTGTAGGTGGGGCGTATTACCACAGAAAAGTGTGAAAATTAAAAATTAGCATTGATATAATTTGAATAAATAAGAGTGTTCAAAAAGCCACATTTCTTTCTCATATCTCAGATTTGCCATCATCTGCTTTCTCACATTGCCAAGATATAATTTTTCAAACAAAAAACTCTGCAGAGATAGATCACATATCTTTGAATGAACAAGTATTAGATATATATATATAATCTTAATATTTTGATTCTGTGATTATTGAATATTATCATTTTGATAAATTTCACTTTTAATTTCAATTCTGATATGGCAACCTGTGGCAATCGTATTCGCAAAATTGCTTGAGTTGTACACTTTGAAATTTTTACAATATTGTTCTAGTTTACACATTTTGCCATCTGATAATTTTCCAGACTATTTGAATCCATAAATTCTCAAACACTTAAATGTGAAACTAATTAAAATACTTATGATGTGAAATAGTGAAAAAAAATCCAGCAATTGAACTTAAATCTTGACTGCTATAACTTTTTATATAACTCATTTGAAACTATGTTTCTCCATATACAAAATAGCACCTTCCTAAAGATTTCTGGGATTAAATGAGCCCCCACCCTATAGCAAAATGCCTGGCCCAAAGGAGTCATTCAATAGATGTTGATTTCCTTCCTTTGCATTCTTAAGAGGGCAACAGGCAACATAAATTCAAAAGTCTTAAGAGGGGGCCGGGCGCGGTGGCTCACGCCTGTAATCCTAGCACTCTGGGAGGCCGAGGTGGGCGGATCGTTCTGAGCTCAGGAGTTCGAGACCAGCCTGAGCAAGAGCGTAGACCCTGTCTCTACCAAAAATAGAAAGAAATTAATTGGACAGCTAAAAATATATATAGAAAAAAGTAGCCGGGCATGGTGGCTCATGCTTGTAGTCCCAGCTACTTGGGAGGCTGAGACAGTAGGATTGCT
>CAUYSK010038558.1:0-34084 GCA_963575035.1 Avahi laniger
GGGCGGATCGTTTGAGCTCAGGAGTTCGAGACCAGCCTGAGCAAGAGCGAGACCCTGTCTCTACCAAAAATAGAAAGAAATGATCTGGACAACTAAAAATATATAGAAAAAATTAGCCGGGCATGGTGGCACGTGCCTGTAGTCCCAGCTACCCAGGAGGCTGAGGCAGTAGGATCGCTTGAGCCCAGGAGTTTGAGGTTGCTGTGAGCTTGGCTGATGCCACGGCAATCTAGCCTGGGCAACAGAGCGATACTCTTTCTCAAAAAAAAAAAAAAAAAAAACTACATGATAAGAGAGCACCACTGCTCAGAGTAGGAAACCAAACAACAAAAGCCAGAAAGAGGAAGAGGGAACTAAGGGTATCGTATAAAGGGATTGGTGTGAAGGTAGCCACAAGAACAAAAACACAAACATTCTTAGTCCCAAAATACACACTAAAACCAGAAAAGAGAGAGTGTGATCAATGGTTTCCAGCGTGGCCCCAGCACATCCGTCTAAGATTGGAAACTGCCAGTCCCAGAATCCCCTTCCCTACATGGTTCCTAGTACATTTAACAGGGAGAGGGATTTTCAAGCGATCTGTGGGCTGGGAGGAAAGCAGAAACCGTTATTCTGTGGAGATCACGGCAGCCCAGCAACAGCTTCTCTGATCTCCACCGGCTCTGGCCCTGCGTGGGGCTGATGCAGGCTCCAAGCACTTCCCCGCCCCCAGCTCTGACTTCATGGTGGCCAAAGGTGGCCGCTTCTGGACCTCTCAGTGATTTCTGGCCTTCCCGCGGGACCCGGTGCTCCGGGTTATCGTGAACAATGACTCGTTCCTGGACCCTCTGGCTGCAGCTTCCCACACCTTTACCCCTGCCCCGGCCCCAGCTCCTCCTGCATCACACAAGCCCTGATCTCTGTAGTAAGCCCCCTATTTCTAGAAACATGTAGCGGCTCCATTTTCCTGTCCAAACGCAGATGGGTAGTTTTTTAAATAACAGAAGTGGGATCTGGGAGAACAAAACGTCGAAGATGAGACTCTGAAAGTAGTTGTCTGGCCTGATTACATGGAGAGGCATGTATGGCCTCGTAGCCACCAGTGTTCTTGTGGGCATGCAGTCAAAACAGTCACTTAAATCATCACCCTTCGTCACATGGGGTCGAGCGCCCACAGAAGGCAGATGCTGGTGGCAGTAACAACTGCAATAGAACATGATAGTGAAAATAAAGTGTCGATGTGCTGTGCGGTTCGTTGGCCTCTCCTAATCACGCTGGAGAATTTGGTGGGAAAAAAATATCAGCTCAGCACTTTCCATTTCAGTTTGAGATTTCATTAAAGTGCCAGAAAGCGCCCACATCTCTTGCAGCCACAGAGTTGAGATTTCAGAAAAACCAAACCCAAATTCGGATCCTGTCTGTGGCTAAAATACAACACAACTACTGCATTTGAACTCATAGCTGCACTGGTGCTCCTCTGTTAAAGTCAGGGCATCCATTGGGAAACAGTGGGACCCTGGCATGGGAAGAGATTCCATTTGGAAAGATTCCGATGAAGTTGAGGACATTGAGCCTCCAAACCCCGCTGAACCTCTCCTGCCGGTAGAAGTTGCCCTTTCTCTTCTTTCTAAGGGCGGCAGCTTCTTTCCTAAAGAAACAGCAATAATCGCTCCTGAGGTACACTTCCCCAAGAGCCCCACACCTCTGGCTTCCAGGTCTGTAACGAAAGTTAAATCCCAGCAAGCTCCAGGAACGTGCGCACAGTCTGGGCCAGGAAGATGTGCTATATACACCAAAAGATTTGCAAGATAGCCGGGCATGCTGGCTCACCCCTGTAATCCCAGCACTCTGGGAGCTGAGGAAAGAGGATCGCTTGAGGTCAGGAGTTTGAGACCAGCCTGGGCAAGAGCAAGACCCCATCTCTACTAAAAATAGAAAAAATTAGCTGGGAGCGCTGGTAGTCCCAGCTACTCGGGAGGCTGAAGCAGGAGGATCACTTGAGTCCAGGAGTTTGAGGTTGCTGTGAGCTATGATGATGCCACTGCACTCCAGCCTGGGAGACAGAGCGAGACTCTGCCTCAAAAAAAAAAAGAAAAAAAAGAATTTCAAGATATTTCCAGTTTATATTGGCAGGAATCTAGGGAATGTGTATGAGAACAAACCCTAAAGGTGTTAGACCAGGATGGAAGAAATGTGGTGCTGGGTCAGGCTTGGTTTTTTTGACATGGATGCACTCACCAGAGACTCTAGGTTCCATGTGTTAGCTCAACAGCAGGGAGTGGCTCTAACAGTTTGCTCATGTCATCGATTGAAACCTAGACCCGCGGTGGCCCATTTTAGATGAAGACGAGGTTGCAGAAGGTCTTTGGTATCCTGTAGAGCAGAGTTTTTCAACTGATATTTGGGGCCAAATAATTCTTTGTTGTGAGGGGCCATTGTGGGGGGCTTGGCAGCATCCGGGGCCCCTTAGAGGCTAGAAACATACCCCTCCCAGTTGTAACAACAAGAAATGTCCCGGGACATTGCTAAACGTACGTCCCCTTGGCAGGGGGCAGAATCTCGCCTGGTTGAGAGCCACTGCTGCGGAGAAAGGCGTCCAAAGCCTCAGGGAGAGAGGTGCACCGGAGTGGGTTTTTTACATACAACGTGCTGTGTCATCCCCTGACCAGGCTCCCAGTAGGGCCCTTCACCAGAGCTCTGAGAATGACACTGTGGAGGAGACCTCGGCGGATCTGAAAGGTCTTGTAGGGGCTGCTCTCTGCAGGCCAGGAGCGACGGGGAGATGCTGCTATTGAAAATGAGGTCCCTGAATTCAATAGGACAATGGAATCCCAAAGTGGCAGAAGCCAAGAGACACCTAGAGCCCAGGAGGGTACGTTGCCATCACAGAGAGAAGCAGAGTGACCATCAGAATGGCTTGACCCCCAGAGACCCTTGGCTGGCAGTGGCTGATTGATCATGACGCACCTGGGGCTGAAATATTTGGTTTTACCATATGCAATTGCTGATGTTCAACCATTTTCAGCCTAAAAAACTGCAATTTAATGTTGTTCAGTGTAATTGATGGGTAGCCTACTAAGATCTTACTTGATTTGATAAGAAAAACGCTCCAGATCAGATGAAGAGACCTGACTTGAATCTCCCCAGTGGAACCTCACGGCCCCCGACCCATTTCCCAGATGTTCTCCAGAACTCCTTGGACGAGAGGAGCTGCGTCTCCTTGCGGAAGAGCCTGCTGCGCTACCAGAAGGTATAAATGCACGTTTCCTCCCCGCAGAGACCTGGGCCATGTGTCCAGGAAGGGTGACGAGGAAAAGGAAATGCCCAGACCGGGGGCTGGGGGTGGCCAGGCCCTGGATCTGAGCTGAGACTCAGTTCCGCTGTGGCCCCGCAGTCAGAGTAGGGGCTTATGAGGTCAAGCAGTTAATGGGGTTTGGTTCTGGTCCGTGTCACAGGAGGCTCAGCAGGTCCTCAATCCACTGTGGCTATTCCCCTGGTTTTGGAGAGCAGAGCGGAACACACTCCCAGTAACTGACAGAGTCCGCAGTGGTTCCCACCAGGCTGGTAGAGCGAGGGCTACTGTGGTAGAAATGGCCAAGTTGAAGCCACCGGAACTGCCGCTCTCCTAGAAGAGAAACACGAATCATATTGTGAACTTAATCAGGCAGTGACTCCAATTTTATATGTTCTCCTGGAGGTATCTTTACTGAGCAAATCAACACAGCTCCCAATACCTAGCAAATTCTTTTTTCTCTATAATCATGGCTTAAACAAAAACAAATGAGAAGCTCATTCCACCTGGCAGTGACAGCAATACACCGTCACCATCTTATCTGAGGCCTGTCAGCTGTCCAGCCCTCTATCACAGCTAGTTCTGGGGGACGTGGATCACCCCCCCATTCCACAGGCCAGCAGACCACTCCACTCATTGATCACGCAGCTTGGACCTCATGAACAAGAAGCAATAAACGCCCAGAAATCTTAGCAAGGCTCATACATGTCAGTGGTGGGAAGTGAGCGCCACGAAACGCCTGCCATCTCAGTGAAACTTCCAGGGGTACGATGGTTGGGGACATGTTGCGATATCCCCTCTGGGAGGAAGACCAGTTGCTACCACAGGCACCTCCTGTTATTAAGAAAGCAGCACAATGTTGAGTGGGTCTCTTTAGATTTGGGATGCAACGTACACGTCATTTAAGTGTGCTCTTCCCGCTGACTAACTGGTAACCTATAAAGCTGCCAGTTTTGAGTAGGGCCAAGAACAAGAGAAGGTTCCGCAATCCGCAAGCTGCTGCTCTACTCAAGCCCAGTTGACCCAACAGATCCAATGGATCTTGAAGTGTCTGTCAGGATTCTGCATGACGGCCTTGGCAGGCTCCAACAGCTGTGTCCTAGAAGAGACCATGCAAATTTTGGAACGAAGTCATATCCTCTTCTGAAGATGACTGTTCCCCTTTTGAAAAACAGCTTCTGGCTTGCTGTTAGGCCCCAGAAGAGACTAAGTGTGTGACCATGGGTCACAAAGTTACCATGTGATCTGAGCTGCCCATCTTAATCCAGATGTTAACTAACCCAACAGTCATAAGTTTAGATGTGTGTCCTTGCACCATTATCAAGTGGAAGTGGGACATGGGAGCTCAGACTTGAGTGGATCCTGAAGGCACAAGTCACCGCACAAGCAAATGAGCCGGACTACCACACACCCATGTCGCTGCATCAGCTCCTCCCCTCAGTCTGCAGATGACCTCACTGGTGGGGGGGGGGCGCATCCCTCAGGATCAGTGACTGAAGAAGAGCATCAGGCCTATTTTACGTTTGCCTCTGCTGGCACCATCCGAGAGTGAACAGCTGTAGCTCTATGGCCCCAGGAAGGGGCAGCCCTAGAGTGTCTGGGGACAGAATTCCAAATGGTGCACTGGGTTGTTCATTTTGCACAGGAGAGATGATCAGAGATACGGATCTACATTGGCAGGGCCTCATGAATGCTCAGGGGCTTGGAACAGTACTGGATGATTGGGTCCAAAGTCTGTGGAAGAGGCACGAAGATGAACCTCTTTCAACGGGCGCGAGGTGGGCACATCGATATTCGTGCCCATGTGAATACTCGCCAAAGGCCAACTCACGGAGGAGGCTCTCAACACGCAGGTGGACCACATGACCTGTGCCGAGGCCATCGCTCAGCCTGTTTCTCTACCTGCCTAATTCGCGTGGGCTCAGCAATGCGAGCCAAGGCCGACACGTCTGCAGCCACTCCTGAGAGAGCCCACACACCCATTCCCCGGGGAAAAACAGCCACCTGGTGACAGGTTGATTCCGTTGGACCACTTCTGTCATAGCAGGGATGGAGATTTACTTTTCCTGGAATAATCACTCGCTCTGACTATGGACTTGTCTTCCTTGCCTACAAGGCTTCTGCCAAAGCCACCATCCAATGTGTATCATTATTATGTTGAAAACTACGTTGCTCCTGCTCAAGGAACTCAGTTTCCACAAATAAAGTGCACAGACAGATTTATGCCTACTGCATTCTCTGCCCTGCCAAGCTCCTGTCATCCCAAGCAAGCATTTCTGAACAGAAGAATGGCCTTTTCTTGGCTGGGTGACGATACATCGTGGGACTACGGAATACAGCAAACTCTGAACCAACCACCACTGAGCCAACGGGCAAGAGAATGGTCACCATACTGGCTGGGAAGTGTCCTGACTCCACGGGGAAGCTGGGCTGCTACAAGGAGGCCTGTGCCTGCAATCTGGGAGATTGTCTGGGGCACCCTTAGTACTCCCATGTTCTATGGCAAAAATTTATGGGAAACTGCAGCAACCCACAAGAGGAAGGCCCCTGATGGCACGGACCCTTCAGGAATGAAGGTTTGGGTCACCCCTAGGCGAAGAACCGCACCCAGCTGAGATGGGCCTAAGGGCAAAGGGGACATGGAATTCATAGAGGAGAGGAGGTTTCGTCTACCTCCGGAATTACAGGGACAGGGCTGTTGTGGCTACAGGTGCTGTCCCCTTGCTTTGATATGAGTATGTTTGCGTGTATCACCTAGTTCTTCTTCCCACTTCCCTCTCCCTTTCCTGCTCTGTCTGACACAAAGTGTGTTCCTAGCGGTTAGCCCTATACCTGGTATTTCAGTTACAGGATATCCAAGGGGGTGTGGCTCAGGGAGAAGAGAAACAGACGTGACCCAGATGTGGCTAAAGGGACAAACGGGACTTTTTGTCTCCTCTTTGGAGGTAGGGTTAGTGTGGCTTTGGGAGTGCAGGGGGCGGTTGGGTTATGTTACGTAGAGGACATTATCGTGTTCTTTACTCGAAAGCCAAGTACCACCTCACACCCGCCAGGATGGCTGCATCGCAGGGACAGGAAATAGCAGGTGCTGGCAAGGACGCTGGTGGGAATGTCACCGTACGGCTGCTGTGGAAAACAGCACGGAATGACCACATGATCCAGCAATGCCACTTCTGGGCATACACCGAAGGAGTCAAAAGCCGGGTCTCAGAGAGATACTTGTGAACCCACGTTCATGGCGACGCTATGCACAGGAGGCAGAGGGTGGGAGCAACTCAAGTGTCTGTTGATGAATGAATGAATAAAAGGTGGTCTTTCCACACAGTGGAATACTACTCAGGGTTAAGTTGAAAGGAAATTCTGACACGGGCTGCAACACGAATGAACCTTGAAGACATCATGCTCAATGAAAGAAGCCGGCCCCGAAAAGACAAATACTATGTCTTTATGAGGCACTTAGAGTCGTCACATACAGAGCCAGGAAGCAGAATGGTGGTTACCAGGGTCTGGGGGAGCGTGTGGGGGGTTGGTGTTCAACGGGCGCAGGTCCAGGCTCGCAAGATGAAGAGTTCCGGAGGAGGGTGGTGGTGATGGTTGCACAGCGTGAATGCACCTAATACTACTGAACTATGCACTTCAAAATGGCTAATTTTGGTGTGGACATCAAGACGTATTTGAGTTTTATTTATACATATGCACCAGTAACAGGCCTAACAGGGAGCCCAGCCCACGACCTCAGCATTCAGCAGCGTGGTCTCTTGCCTCCCTCCCTCCCTCCAGCCCCTGCAATCCAGAACAGGCCTCCCACCGGCCCCCTGCAGGTCTGACAGCCGCCTTCATGCGGCTCCAGCCTGTCTCCGCCCCTCAAGCAGCCCTGGCGGGGACCCACCTAGACTTTCCTGGTGTCTCTTGTCACGGTAATCCTAGAAGGAGACGAGGGGTGGTGGTTGGCCAAAGACCAGACTCCTCGAAGCAAAACAGGAGTGAATTCTCATAATTATTTCCAACCTGTCTCACATTCCCAATTACCTGTAGTGTTTCCTGGGATCGCTGCCCAGATAAATTCCTAGCACCTTACTCTGCAAAAAGTCAAGTCTAGTTGAAGGAACATAATCACACCAAGTCACCAAGGGGCTGCCTGTGCCGCGACTGTCTGTCGGCCCCATCCCGTCCTCCTGACGCTGGAAACCGGGTTAGAGCGAGAATCGCAGTGCGGTTTGGAAGGTGAGCAAGACGGGGCCGTGACTCCAGGAGGCTGTGGTGGCCAGACCTCCCCACGAGCTCCTCCACCAGGCCTGCACGGCCAGATGGCCCCTCCCAGGCCTCCGCAGCCTCTGTGCCCACGTGGGCGCCGGCCAGGCACAGTGGCCATTCCTCTGCCCACCCACACCCCATGTGAACCTTGTTTCCCTAACCGTGTGATGTGTCTGTCTCCTGACCCAGCTCGGGGTGGGGGAGAACGAGGGTGGGAGGGAGAGCGTTGGGGGCAGAGTCAGAGACACTCAGGAGCACGTCAGCCGGTGTGGGTGGCCTTGCTTGCCTCCTGACTCACACACACAACTGTAAAAAGAAGGAAAGAAAGAAATTTGAACATTGACTGGATGTTTAATGGTTTTTAAGGAATTATTATTCACTACTTTTAGGCATGAAAAGGCTACCGTGGACTTGTTCAAGGTTGCTCATTGTTCGGTCTCGTGCTGAAATGGTCACAGGTCGAATGATGTGTCATCTGGGGTTTGCTCCAGGCAGGGGCAGGGCAGGCGCGTGAGGACAAGGTAGAGCAAGCCTGCACCAGCGCTGACCCTGGGGTTGGAGGTGGGCAGGACAGGGGTGTACACGGCAGGTCGCCCACACTGAGGAAGGGGCCGGCTGGGGGCAGACGTGGAGCTCAGGCTCCAGCGGGGAGTCTTGGCGGGAGGTGGCAGAGACCTGCAGCAGGGTAGCGGCCAGGGGAAGGGGGACAAGTGGACCCAGTCGAGCAGTATCCAAGCATCAGGGAAGTGGGGAATCGTAAAGTGCACAGAGAGTCTCAAACACAAGAGATGGGAAACCGGAATGTCCTGACCTCAGGCTTCGGGGAGGCAGCTCTGCACCTGGGCTTGCAGGGGCTGTGCCCACGGCCGACCCTCCTCCCCAGCAGGCACCCTCCCCTCCTGCTCTCCAGCCACGCCTAATCCTTCCCACCTCAGGGCCTGTGCCCTGGCGTTCCTGACCCCACAGTGCTCTCCTGAGGACTCAGCGGGCAGGGCTGCCTCCTCCTCCTCCTCCTTCAGGTCTCAGTTCACGCATCGTCTCTTCCAGCCTCTCCCGGCTAAACCGGCCTGGCGCCCGCCCAGCATCGGTTTCCCGTTGCTGCTGTAACAACGGGCGGCTCAAACAACACAAATATATTCTCGTAACAGTTCTAGAGACCAAAGGCCTAAAATCAGGTGTCAGCAGGGCTGATTTCTTCTGGAGGCTCCGGCAGACTCCATTTCCTTGCCTTTTCCAGCTTCTAGAAGCAGCCTGTGCTGCTGGCTCACAGCCCCTTCCTCACATCGCTCTCCTGCTACTCACTCTGATTTCCCGCCACTGTCACATAGGGACCCTTGTGATTACATGGGGCCACCTGGATATTCCAGGATCGTGTCCCCAGCTCAGGATCCTTAACTTCATCCCATGTGCAGAGTCCCTTTGGCCATGTAAAGTCACGTATTCTCAGGATCTAAGGATCAGGACACCTTTAGCATCATTATTCAGTCCACCTCCTGTCCCTCCCCCTCCCACCACGTACGTTTCTGTCACCACACCTATTTGGTTTCTCCACTGCACTGACTCCAGGTGGAATTTCTGTGTTCATTTGTTTCTATTTCTCACCTGCTCTCCATGCCCATGTCTGGTTCCTCCACAATTCTCTTCCCAGCACTAACATTGTTGGTTCACGTGTTCAATGAAGATAAGAATGAACAGATGGATGAATGGATGGATAGATGGATGGGTGGATGGCTTGGTGGGTGGTTGGGTAGAAGGATGGATGGATGGTAAATGGATGGATAAGTGATGGATGGGTGTGTGGAAGGATGGGTGGATGGATGGGTAGATGGTTGGATGGATGGATGGGTAGGTGGATGGATGGGTGGGTGAATGGATGGGTGGGTGGATAGATGTAATGGATGAATAAATGATGGATGGGTGGGTGGATGGATGGGTAGATGGATGGATGGGTGGGTATGTGGATGGATGGGTGGGTGGATGGGTGGGTGGATGGATGGGTAGGTGGATGGATGGGTGGGTGAATGTGTGGATGGATGGATAGATGGGTAGGTAGATGGATGGGTAGATGGATGGATGGATGGATGGATGGATGGATGGATGGATGGGTAGGTGGATGGATGGGTGGATATGTGGATGGATGGGTGGGTATGTGGATGGATGGGTGGGTATGTGGATGGATGGGTGGGTGGATGGGTGGATGGATGGGTAGGTGGATGGATGGGTGGGTGGATGGGTGGATGGATGAAGGGATGGGTGGGTAAGTGGGTCGATGGGTGAATGAATGGGTAGATCAACAGATGGACAAATGAATAAATGAATGAATGATCTCCCACATGCAGGACAGAGGAGAATGTAAGCTTCTGCTCAGGTTCCCAAGATGCACCTTCCATCACAGGGTGGCCCAGCCCAGCTCAGCCTGGAGAGGGGAACAGAAAGGGGAGGGGGTCCCACTCATCTTTCACTATCAGGAAAGCCAGCTAGATCTTGGGGAGACCTTTTCATCTCAAGAGTTGAAACCAAAGGGCCTCAGGGGTTCCTGGAGAGGCTTAGCTCTTTAACAGTTGAGCCAAACAGCAGGGAGAGGGGCCTGGACCGCACCCCCTGCGGAGCCAGCCTAGCACCATACAAAGGAAGGAAGCACTGACATGTGCCCAGCCTTTCCCTCCTCAGGGAAGCCGTTCAGATCCCTGTGGTCCAGTGGCCTTAATGCTGCCTTAATCGCAGGTGCACTTTTACATGTGTTTGGTTTGATTCTGCCTCCCGGCTTGATGTCAGCTCCCTAAGGCAGGGACCTTGCCTGTCCTGTTTATCGGTACGGAGCACAGTGCCTGGCACCCAGTAGGTGCTCAGTGGATACTTGTGCTGTGCGAGGATGGCGTCAGAGCTGGCTGCAGAAGGCCCCAGGAGGGCTGGTCCATGCTGGCTCCATCATCAAGGGATCAGCGGCACAACCATGGACCACAGAAGGACCTGGCAGGGAGACATCGCTGCCCAGAACTGGCCTCTTACCCCCAGGCACCCCCAGCAGAGGAGGCTCCAGGCCTGCACCCTTGGGAAGGGACACGGGGAGGGGTATAGGACCACTGAGTCTGTCCGTACGCTCCTGGCAGGGGACAACTAAAAACAAAGTTCCTCTCTACGGGAGGGGCGAGGAGGACACCTGATGGCAGGAGTGGCTGTTCAGAGCATGAGGACAGAAAGGGAAGGCTGGATGAGCAGGGACCATGCCTCAGTCTCTGTCAGCCAGAACCCTGAGCCTGGTGGAGGGAGGGTGGGAGGGAGTGAATGATGCCACCGACCCACCGAGCCGGGGGCAGAGAGTGCTTCTGAGATGCGAGAAGAACTTTCTCACTCTGATCCCTTCCTCACTGTGAATCTGTAAATCGTTATTTTTTTTACCGAGACAGGGACTCACTCTGTCACCCCAGGTAGAGTACAGTGGCATCATCACAGCTCACTGCAGCCTCAAACTCCTGCGCTAAAGCGATCCTCCTGCCTCAGCCTCCTCCTGAGCAGCTGGGAATACAGGTGCTCACCACCACGCCTGGCTGATTTTTCTATTTGTTGTAGAGATGGGGTCTTGCTACGTTGCTAAGATGATCTCGAACTCCTGGCCTCAAACAATCCTCCCACCTTGGCCTCCCAAAGCTCTGGGATTACAGACATGAGCCACCACACCCAGCCTGAGTCATTATTTTGTCCCACTTAACAGGTGAGGAAACCAAGGCTCAAGGTGGGAAAGTGACTTGACTGAGGTCACCCAGGATCAGAGGCAGCCGCTGGAGCTCTTTCCAACTGTGCCTGCGGGAGCTCTGCCTCTGGACCTATCCCGCAGCCCAGCCCCCCACTCTCTGGGGAAACACAGGCTCTGCTGCAGGCGGAGCGTCTGTGTGCCCCCACCCCTGGAATTCACACGTGGAAACCTACTCTCCACTGTGAGTGAACAGGTCATGAGGGCGGAGTTCTCATGAATGGGATTGGTGTCCTTATAAAAGAGGTCCAGAGAACTCCCTTGCCCCTTCCACTATGTAAGGACACAGCAAGAAGACACCTGTCAATGAACCAAGAATCAGGTCCTCACCAGACACTAAATCTGCCACTGCCTCGATCTTGGACATCCCGCCTCCAGGACTGTAAGAAGTAAACGTGTGTTGTTTAGAAGGCAGCCAGCCTGTGCGATTGTGTTGTAGCAGCCCCAGCAGACCCAGACCTTGGCAGCGGGACTCCACAAACCCAGGCAGAGAGCGGCTCTCCCATTTACAAGCACCTCTCGCTTATTTTGAGAGAAACAAATTTCCATACCAAATAAGGCGGTGGACTTCAGAGCCGCTGCCCACTTCACACAATTCCTTTTAAGTGTCCAAACGCAATTACACTTGGAACTCGCCTGGATTCGGCCTCCCCCGGCCTCCCATGTAAACAAGTGGCCCAGCTGGGCCCCAGCTGGCTGCCCTGGGAGAGGAGGGGACGGGTCACCACCCAGCCTGTTGCCTGCCAGCCTCTCTCTCGGCCTCGGATGTGGCCCGTGAGCCTCCAGCATCCCGGAACCCTCCGACCTCCACCCCAGAAAAGAAACCCCAGGAGCCAGCGGTCTGGGTTGTTCGGGGAATGATCTGAGACTCCTTCCTGCCAAGGTTTGCACTTGGGCTGGACAAGCAGGAGGCAGGAGCTCCAGGGCAGGTGCAGAAGGTTCTCTTCAAGGTACCCACCGATGGTACCCCAATCTGGGTACCATTTGCTCCTGCAGGGAAAGCTCAGAATTCCCTTGGGCTTCCTGAACCATGGGAAAGTTGGCCCAGGGCAGGAGAAGGCCACTCCTCACCACCCCTGTCCTCACAGCCGCCGCGCCGGCTGCCGCACAAACCCCCAGGCTTGGGCTCCGTGCCAGGTGCCCTGGGCACTAACCCGTTCCAGGACCCTGAAGGGCTTGTGGTGGGGGGGCTGACTCATTCTCCCACTGCGCGGCGCTCGCACCGGCACCCACAGCCTGCCAAGTTCCCGCTCACTGAGCCTGTGATTTTCCACTGGCACCATCTGATTGCTATTAGGGCTGGGGAAAGGGAATTCCTGGTTCCATAAGCCCATAGGGGGCCCTCGGCAGATCCCAAGTGGGAAGGGGGAGTAGGGTGCCCCTTGGGTGGTGTCACCCGCCTCTCGGGCAATTCTGCACCGCCCCTGCATGGAGTCCTTGTCCTGCTGCCCCGGGTTCCCTGCATCAGCCCCTCAGCAAATTGAAACGATGGGGTGGGGACCGGCCCTCCTGGGCCAGCCTGCCAGGAAATGCCCACTGGGAGCAGCCCAAAGGCGCCAGGCAGTACACAGCTCGGTGCTCCCTCTCCCGGGCAGCTTTGCCAAGCAGCAGAATGCGAGGGAGATTAACAGCTGGACTCAGGGCTGCAGTGCTCGGGCCAGCGTGACGTCACCAGGCGGAGAGATGAGTTCCCAGTGGGACTCTGGGGGGGCTATGGAGGAGGAGGAGCGGGGCATTCCTTCCTGAAGCCTCATCCTTGCTCAGCCCCTCCTCCTCCTCCCCCCCCACCCCCTCCTGCCGGGCCTGGAATTGGGTTTGGGGCGGATTCTGCTTCCAAAGCCATCTCCTCCAGCAGGCGAGGGCTCGTCCTCCACTGTGAGCTCGCATTTTCCGAGGCTCCGGGCAGTGCTCGGCGCTGGCCTGCTGCCCTGGTGGGTCAGCCGGAGGCGGCAGCTGCAGGAGGAGCCCTCCACAGAGGTGAGGCTCCGCTGATCGGGACAGCCGCAGGTAGCTCTGAGGGGCCCAGGGGCAAGGGGAGGGTGTTCTGGGAAGTGGGGGCTGCGGGGTGAGGGCCAGGCAGGGAAGGAAAACAAGGTGGGCACCATCCGGGCAGGCAGCTCCCAGAAATCCCAAGGCTCCAAGAGGGAAACCTGAGACCCCAGAGTGGCTGTCTCCCAGTGAAGGACCTCCTCCACCACTCCCAGGGCTCCAGGGCTTCCAGGGACACGGGGGATCTTGGAGAGGCCCCTCCCGTGGCAGGCCCTGACCCCCAGCTGGCCTCACCCCCAGCCCAAGCCGTCCTCCACTTCCCGTCCCCGCTCTGTCCTCCCAGGGGTGGGGGCTCCCCCTCCGTCCCTCCCCCAGCCTTGCTGGCTGTCCAAGCATGTTTTCTGGAAGGGCTGGAGGGAACACCCAACGGGCAGTGTCCCAAACGCAGGGAGATGGCTCCCCCTGCTCTCACCAACTTCCCTGAGCACTGAGCCCCAGCTTGGGGCAGCCGCAGAGGAGTCCTGGGGGCACAGCAATGGGTCGGCCACAGGAGGTCAAGCAGCTGCAGTCCCACCGTCTGGGACCTGGAGTGAGTAGACACGGAGTCTGTGTCACAGGAGCCACACACAGGCCCCTCGGATGGCCACTGCCCACAGGCCCAGCCCAGGTGGTGGCCAGGGGATGAGAATAGGGGCTGGGACGGCCCCAGATGTGTCAGGGCTTGTCACGGAGGGTGGGGTGCAAGGAGAGGAGGGGCCTCCTGAGGGCAGGCTGGGGGGCAGACAGGTGACCGGGCCAGCCCTGGGCTTGCGTGGGGGGCACAGGAGTGACTGAGCTTTTCGGTCAGCTTGAGGAAACCAGTTCTGTCACAGCCCAGATCCCACCCAGAGTAGCACACGTACTCACACAGTCACACACTCACACATCCCATACACGTGTCACACACATGTCCTTTAATATGGCTCCTCTGGGGTCCACTTGGCTTCTAGATCTCTCCGTGCATGAGTGAAATCACTTTTCAGATCGTCCCCAGCAGGACACACCAGGGACACCGCACGTGGAACAAATCAGTCTGCAGGACGGTGAGCTGGGAGCCCCTCGCCCATCCCACCTGCAGCCGGGAGGCCCCAGCCCACTGCCCTGGGGCACTAGTTGTCATAGCTGGGGTTCAGGCTGGCCACCCGCGGTGAGAGGGTGAGGCTCTCCAGAGCCAGACTCCCCTGGAGGCAAGGCTTGGGGCCCAGACCCAGGGGGTGGTGGGTGTCTGGAAGGGACACCAAGAAGAGTGGGGGCTCTTGCCCAGGGCCAGGAAGGGATCACAGGCACAGGGCAGCCTGGGCAAGCCCGGCGCGTGGAGAAGCACTCAGCCTGTCGATGGCAGTGGGACAGTGGCCTGACTGGACTCAAGCAGTGTGTGGGGGTAGGGAGACTAAGGACGCACACGTCGTAGCACCTGCCACCGGCAAGCACTGCACACGCATCACAAACTCGCGCAGGCACAGCGGGTGCTCCCATCCCGGGGCATCCTGAAGCCCCCAGATTGAGCCACCCACTGGCCAGGCTCCCACGCCTCACAGGGCTGGAAGGCACAGGGCGCACCGTTCAGCTGCGCAGGCCCCAAGGGCCGAAGGGAGCGAGGCGCCGGTGCGAGGGCCCCCCCCCATGCAGTGGCCCTTGGGCGCTGTTCTGGCGCTGCCGCTCTGGGAGGCAAGGGTTAAGAGGGGGCAGGCCCCCCGTGCAGACGGGCACCCTTTCCAGCCAATGGCGGGAGTGGTGGCCCGGCCCTGGGCGGGGGGAGGAGGCGGCGGTGGGCCGGTGCCCATGGCTGGCTGTCGGAGTGGGCTGACCTGTGCCCAGCCAAGGAAGGAATTTCGGGGGAGTTGAGGCGAGCAGGGAGCCAAGCTCTCCCTCGAGGGAGAGGAAGGGCTCAGCAGCTTGTGACCTGGCAAGGCCCTTCTCCGCTCACAGCCTCAGTTTCTCCATCTGCACTGCAGCGAGGAATAGGTACTTGCCTGCCGGGGCAGAGCTCAGGTTGAGGGACAGGGGCCAGTTCCAGGGGACCCCGGGCAGGTGCGTCAGTGAGCTCTGGCCGGCCAGAGTGGACCAGTCTCTGGCTGGGTCCCTGCTTCCCCTGGGATCCTCTCCCCCAGCCTGGAGCCAGGCACTCTGGTGGCCTCCAGGCCAGCTGCCTTGAGCTGCTCCTCCTCGTGTTTCTGTCCCCTGCAGCTGCTCTAGTCTTGACAATGCGCGAGTGTGCGTGGGTAGGGGGTGTGCCTTGGCAGGTGACTCACCCCCTGAGTGGACCCATTCTCAAAGGGGAATGAGAATTCCTGCCTCCCAGCTGGTAATGGGGACCAGGATGACGGGTGTTGGCCAGCTGGCACAGAGCCCTGCTGGCATGTGTTGACGCTAGGGTTGGTGGTGGTGACAGTGATGCTGATGACCACGCTGTCCTGCCTCCCAGGCACCTGCAGGCGAAAGACCACAAACCTTAGCAGTTACAAACACAAGGCCCAGCCAAGGCCTTCTCCAAGAAGTGCCCCCTACCAGAAATGACCTATCCTGCCCTGCTCCCCTTACGGGACTGATTGCTGGGAACCCCTGTCCCACGCGCCTGGCACAAAGGAGGTGCCCGGGGAATGTGGGTGGGTAAATACATGTGGATCTCCAAAGAAGTCTGGCTCTAGAGATCTTGCAGACCAAGCAAGAAGAGGGGAAGGAGAGGGCCTCTTTGCCAGTGAGGGCAGCAGGCTCCAGGGAGTCAGCAGGGCTCTGAATGAGGGTCCCACAGGCAGGAGGGGGCTGTGCCCAAAGGGGTGACCTGCCCCAGAATCTCAACAGGACAGTCCCACAAAGCCCCTGGCCCTGAGGGAGCCGGGCAAGTGCCTGTCCTCTGAGGTGAGACGGAGAGCCACAGGCCCGGGAAGCCTGGGGCACAGGGGTCTGGGTGTGCAGGGGTAGACAGGAACTCTCGGTGGGACCCCTGCCACCCTCGTCCACCCTCTCTCCGGGCTTTTGCCAGGTGGGTGTGCCAGTTGAGAGCTGTCAGGAGGAATCCAGATTGCCAGGCCTGGAAATGGCGGGAAACTGCTCCTGGGAGGCCCATCCCACCAACAGGAACAAGGTAAGTGCCACCAGGCAGACGCCCTGGTCTGCCCGAGGGCTGTGGGTGGAAGGGGCAGATCCAGCCCAGCATCTCCTCCCCCAACCCCTGCCCAGGCCCTTCCGTCCAGCTCTGGACTTGAGGTGGGCAGTGGGCCCCTCTCACTGTGTGGCCTGGCGCTGGTTACCTGGTCCCTTGTGCCTCGAGTGTCCTCATCAGTGAGACAAGCATGGACAGGCACCGGACACCCTTGAAGTCCCTTGCCGTGCTGACCCTGTGGTCATCTTTACCAGCCTTGCAAGGTCTCATCTCATGTCTTCCCTGCAGAAGTGGGGCGGTCAACTACGTACTGTGGCCAGGCCCTGCCAGGAAGCCCCAGGATGCCCAGGTGGCCCAGATATTGTGAGCTCCATGGAGCCTGCCTGCTCTGGGCCACCTGCCAGTGTCACCCTGGCCAGGACCCGTCAGTTACGGGTTTACCTCCCTCTCCAGGCTCCAGCCCTGAGACTCTGGCAACCCTTCCAGGCCGACCTACATCCTTCCACCCTCCCCTATGCAGTCCCCTACTTCTCTGACCTCCTGGAGAAATCTGGAATTTCCTTCCAAATTCCAGGCAGAGCACTCTCAAATTGGAACGCTTCCTTGAATTTCCAAGTCCCATTTCTACATTTGAGGAGACTGAGCTTACACCAGGGTAGTAACTTGCCTGGGGTCAGCCCATAGGTCAGGAGTAGAGCCCCTAGGATCCGCCACTCCACCCTCGGGCTCTCCCGTTATCCCCACAGTGACCGCTGTGCCGTGGCAGCCACGGGAGGCAGAGATAGGACTGGCTGTGGGGAGGCTCCAGAAATCCCCAGAGCAAAGGCAGAGCTCAGGGAGGGGCCAGGCTCCAGAGCAGGCGTTTTACAAGGCGGGATGGGGCTGGGAATGGCAGCTCCATGCCAGTGACTCACCCGGCCTCCCCCTCTGACTCCGAGAAGGGGATTGCGGACTTTTTCCAGTGTGCAAGAGGCATGGAGTGATCTGACCCCACTCCGTCCAACCCAGTTCTCTCCCAGTGTCTGAGCTGGTCCTTCTCCGGCCTGTCTCGGCTCCGGGTCTTAGCAATTACAGGGTCTGGTTCCCCAGGTGGGAGGAGTGCCCGAGGCCCGGAGTGACCAAGTTGCCCACAGGAAAGGAAAGCCAAGTGCGAGCTAAGCAGTGGGCCGGGGTGGACGGTGGCAACACTGAGCCAGTAGCGCATTTAGAGGACGGCAGGCAGCAAGGAGGACCACCTTACAGTGCTTGCCCTGACCTCACCAGGTCGCCCTGAAGTTTTGCCAACACCTCCAGTCCTCGTTTGCAGAACGCCCTTGACCCGAGCCAGGCCAGAAGGTCCCTCCCTTTGCTATGCGGCGTGAAGCCCAGAGAGCAGGCGCAGGACCACAGCCTTCTGCCAGAGCTGGGGCCATCTGGAGGGTGGCAGAACTTGCTGGAGAGCCATGAGCAATGGGAAGGGACCCTAGCCTCAGGGAGCGAATGCGGATGGACCAGGAGTCTGCCAGGGTGTGGGAAGGGCAGTGAGACAGCTCTGGGCAGACAGCCTTTGCCTCTGGGGACGAGAGGCCAAAAAATGCCGCCTGAGAACTGACTCCAGCTTGTAGATGGGCTGTGTTTGGCCTGCACAGTGTTTTTTAAATGCTAACATTTGAGGATCAGGATATTTCACATTACAATCCAGAGTTCTGGCTTCTCCACAGAGAGGGAGTAAGTTCAGCCTCCCAGGGCCCAGCGGCTGGAGCAGAGCAGGCTGCCCATTTTGCCCAAGACGGGTGCTGTCCGGTCTGCCACCGTGCCTGGCCCTCACTGGCTCCTCACACCTGGCCCTCCTTCCTGCATGTGCGTGCCGGCCTGGCCCCTGGGGCGGCCCTGTTATTCAGCTGGGAGGTATTCTTCCAGCCAGAGCAATCATTAAAGTATCGAACTGCTTCCTACAGCTTGACAAATAGCCGCTGCCTCCCCTCCTCAGGGACCCCCTGAGCTCTCCTACAATCCAGAAACCCACACGGTGACACTGGCCCAGCTGGAAGCCACCTCTGAGCCCACTATGGGACAGGGTCCTGCTCAATCTATAGCCAGGACCTACTCTTTTTTTTTTTTTAACTTATAGGTTATTTATATATGTATTTATTTATCTATTTATTTGAGACTGGGTCTCTCTCTGTCACTCAGGCTGGAGGGCAGTGGTGTGATCATAGCTCACTGCAGCCTTGAACTTCTAGGCTCAGCTGATCCTCCTGCTGAAGCAGTCTTCTGAGTAGCTGGGACTACAGATGCCTATCACCACACCCAGCTAATTTTTAAAAATTTTTTGGAGAGACAGGGTCTTGCTGTGTTGCCCAAGCTGGTCTCCAGCTCCTGGATTCAAGTGATCCTCCCACCTTGGCCTCCCAAAGCGCTGGGATTACAGGCATGAGCCACTGCTCCCGGCCTGTTCTCCTTAAATCTCGAAAAGTTCCTCAGGTTTTTTTGTCTTGCATGGCATGAACAGTTCTGGACAGAGTCTGCTCCGACGGGTGGGCAGCCCGTAGCCCTTCCCCGCAAGTGGCTGCCGCTACCCTCACTTGCAGGCCTGCCACATCGTGCTGCCAGCTCTCGACTCAGGGACACAGAGAGTAGCAACATGTGGGGCCAAGGGTGTTTTTTGCTTGAGTTGCAGCCAATTAGTCGTTCCACAGTCAGTGACCCTGCAGACTCCCCCTAAGTCTCTAGTCAGGACCACCACACCGGGCCCCAGGTGCGGGTCTCCGAGGGGGGCCCTGCCGGCATCACCCCGTGTCTCCCTCTGCACCGCACAGATGTGTCCCGGCGTGAGCGAGGCCCCGGAACTCTACAGCCGAGGCTTCCTGACCATCGAGCAGATCACGATGCTGCCGCCCCCAGCCGTCATGAACTACATCTTCCTGCTCCTGTGCCTGTGCGGCCTGGTGGGCAACGGGCTGGTCCTCTGGTTTTTTGGCTTCTCCATCAAGAGGAACCCCTTCTCCATCTACTTCCTGCACCTGGCCAGTGCCGACGTCGGCTACCTCTTTAGCAAGGCCGTGTTCTCCATCTTGAACACAGGGGGCTTCCTGGGCGCATTCGCCAACTACACCCGCAGCGTGACCCGGATCCTGGGGCTCTGCATGTTTGTCACCGGCGTGAGCCTGCTGCCAGCCATCAGCACAGAGCGCTGCGTGTCTGTCATCTTTCCCGTCTGGTACTGGCGCCGGCGGCCCAAGCGCCTGTCTGCTGTGGTGTGCGCCCTGCTCTGGATCCTGTCCCTCTTGGTCACCAGCATACACAACTACTTCTGCGTGTTCCTGGGCCGCGAGGCCTCCCGGCCGGCCTGCAGGCACATGGACATCTTCCTGGGCATCCTCCTCTTCCTCCTCTTCTGCCCACTCATGGTGCTGCCTTGCCTGGCTCTCATCGTGCACGTGGAGTGCCGGACCCGGCGGCGCCAGCGGTCCGCCAAGCTCAACCACGTCATCCTGGCCATGGTCTCCGTCTTCCTCGTGTCCTCCATCTACCTAGGGATCGACTGGTTCCTCTTCTGGGTCTTCCAGATCCCGGCCCCCTTCCCCGAGTATGTCACCGACCTGTGCATCTGCATCAATAGCAGCGCCAAGCCCGTCGTCTACTTCCTGGCCGGGAGGGACAAGTCGCAGCGGCTGTGGGAGCCACTCAGGGTGGTCTTCCAGCGGGCCCTGCGGGACGGTGCTGAGCTGGGGGAGGCCGGGGGTGGCACGCCCAACACGGTCACCATGGAAATGCAGTGTCCCCCTGGGAATGCCTCCTGAGAGGCCAGCGCCTGGGCTGGAGGCTCCTGGGGTGGCCGAGGGACTTAGCAGCCACCTGCAAACACACCCTGTGGCCCCTGCCTGGCTCTCCCAGCCATTCTGCTCCTAAAATGACCCAACTTCCTTGGGGGGAAGTTGCCCCAAGTGGTGGGGCCCCTCCCTGCCCCGGGCCAGTCAGTAAAGGAGAGGAGGTAGTCACCCTGCCCCATCCAGCCTGCCCCTTTGGCCAACCCTCCTTGAACGTGACCCAGCCAGCGCCGCCGGGCCAGCAGCCTCTCTCCCGATTCCATCCTGCTGAGGCGACATCAGGGAGCAACCTGAAAGAGATGGCTCTGTCTGCACGAGAGCCTTTGTAGCTAAGTCTTTCTGCAAACAACGTCCCTGCCCCTTTGATGAATCATTTGGTGACTTTATAATGGAATTTCTGGGCCCTGCGAGCCACTGGAGACAGAAGGGACCTTTAGCCACCTTAGGTAGATGACTGCCTTTTTCGACTCCATGCTGGGCCAGCCCTGGGCAGCCTCCTGAAGCCCTCGATGTGTCCCCGAGGTCACTGCAGACCCTCTGGACAGCTCCTGGACAGTCTCTTGGCTCTAGCCCCCCCCAAAAGTGGGGTTCCGCCCTGGCCACCCAGAGACGGGCACCGCGGCCTCATGTAGCCAAAGGAAGTTTTATAAAAGACAATAAAATGTATATCAATAAACATCTTATAACTTGCAGCGAGGTAGGCTCAGTGCCCACTGTCCTGTCTGGGGTCTCAGTTTCCCATAGCAAGGGTGCCGCAGTGCACTGGGTCCCAGGACGGGCAGTGCCTGCCAACAGCTCTCCTGTGCACTCCGCTCCTCACCTCCGGCTCTTGGCCCGCCTCCTCTGGCTGGTCTGTCC
The DNA here is from genome assembly GCA_963575035.1 of Avahi laniger. NCBI lineage: Eukaryota > Metazoa > Chordata > Mammalia > Primates > Indriidae > Avahi > Avahi laniger. The sequence goes on from CAUYSK010038558.1 coordinate 21,075, forward strand.
ACCCCATGGTGTGCTTGTCCACTTCTCTGCCAGAGAGAGCACTGGTAAGCGAGGCTGTCCTCTGCCGGCTTCTGCCAATGGCCTTTCCCACCAGCCAGGGCCCCCACTGCCCCTGGGAACTAGTCTCCCCTACTCTGTGCCAGCTGCTGGTGGCCCACATGGCACCTGGCACTCTACCCACAACCTGGGGCCTGCTTGGCCTTGCCCTGGATGGGCTGACCCCCCAGTCTGTGTCCCTGATGGTCCACTGCCCAGCCAACCTGACTTGCCCTCCCATTCACTCCAAGCCACTGCTCCTCTAAGCTCTTCTTTCTAAGAGTCCCAGGTGAGGTCTCTGTCCTACAGAAAAAGGAGACCTTGTGTGGGTTGGAGGCGATGGTTCCAGGACCTCCAGATGATGAAGGTCGAGTGTGGCCACGGCCCCTCCCAGAGCCTGGAGTGAGCCCCACCATCCTCCTACCTGCCTTTCCCCAGTGCTGGTCTGAGAATTCCAGAAGAGCAGAGTTGAAGACCATCACACCTGAAAGCTCATTTCTGGGGACTCAGAGAGGCCAGGAGGGGTTCTGGGGACAGACGTGAGTGGCAGGGTTGGGACCCTGTCCGTAGCAAAAGCTTCCACCAGCACCAGCACTGACTGCACAAGCTCAGCCTCCACGTGGCTGGAAACACCTCCCAGTCCTGCAGGTGGCCCGGGGGGAGGCCTTCCGGGCTCCTGGCTCCTTAGGAGCCCTGACCCCAGGCCTCCAGCCCTGAGCACCCTGTGAGAAGCTGTTCCCCCAGAAGGAAGGGGCCCCCCTGCCTGGGTCCAGCTACCGTGGCTCAGAACCCAGGGACTGGAGGTCAGGAGCAGGCTGGGTGTGACTCTAGGAAGAGGCATCTGCCCTTGAGGATACTGAGGCAGAAGGGGTGGGGTTGAGCTCCAGGGACAGGGCCTCTCCCAGCCTCCGGACCCTTCTCATGCGTGGATCACTACAGTCAAGCCAAGGAGCGAGCCTTCCTCCCCTCCACGCCCCCACCAGCCCCCAGGAGGACCCCCACGCCTCCTGGGCCGCCTCGCAGTCTGTGCTGACGGGGTGAGGCAGCAGAGAATGAAATGCACAGAAACCACGGGCTTGACCACATGCCCTCTCCCCACAGTTCATTATTGAAGGGGGCTGGGGAGGACCCGGGGGCTGCGGGTGCAGGCACCCACCCTCCACGGCAGCACGACTGGGTTCTCCAGCGGCACCCAAGCCTCCTTCCTTCTGAGTGCCGGTGAAGGCAGGATGCCAGGGGTCGGGGGGGCCTGTCAGATTTCCCTCCCGCAGCTCCGGCCCAGGGATGCGCAGCAGGTGGCGGGACGGAGCGTGGAGAGTGGGGATTGTCCTTCCTATTAAGGAGTTTCTGGCTGCTCTGGTTACTGCTAAGCCCACTTTCCAGCACCACATGGCATGCAGGGGAGGGGGTGAAGGGCTGGGGGCCACGGGGCAGGAGTGCCACGGGGCAGGGCGGACCTCTACGCGTTTTCATACTTCCTGCCACCCACACCTCTACAAAAATAAGCAAGTGGAGACACACGCTCTCTTAGATTACACAAGGGATAAACAAGGCCAAATTTGGAAAATCAAGAGCGAGCCCCGGGGAGGCAGAGGGGCCGCCACCTAAGCCTTGGTCTTTCTGTGCCTCAGTTGCCTCGGTTTCCTCGGCTACGACAGCACAGACCTCACAGAGTTGGCGTAAACACCTGGGGCAGTGGCTGGCGTGCCTCGGTGCCCTGGTCAGGTGTCTGGGGCAGTGAGCAAGGTGGCCACTGAAGGAAGGACATGCCCGTGAGCGGCCAGAACCAGGCAGAGACTGCCGTCTGCTGGGGACCCGCCCTGTGCGGTGGCTCTGGGCTAGGAGTTTCACGTAAGTGTCCCGTTCACTCTCCGGAGGAGGCTGCGTGGTGCACACGGTCAGCACCAGGTGTGGAAGCTGGGGCTCGCGAGTGGCGTTTCCCGTCCAAGGTCAGTCACACTGGTGGACAGGCCTGGCTGGAGCCCACGGCCCCATGCAAAGGCCCCCACAGACACGGTCTTGTTGCCCCGAGCTCAGGCCTCTGACCTTTGCAGCCCCGTCTGCAAAGCGCTGGGAGTCGGGATTCTGGAGAGGCTCATCATGTGGATGGGACGTGCCCGTCACAGCCCCAGGACAACCCGGACGGGCCTCGTTGGTTTCCACGGTCTAGCAAAACCAGAGGAGGACACAGTCCCATACAAAGTGGGGCTGGGAACGAGGCACTCAGCAGACAGCGCAGCAAACGGCCTGAAAGCGACTCCTCTCCTGGCTCCATGTTCGTGTTCGCAAAAGGAAATGGAATGCCTCCCTGGCCTCGGCCCAGCCTGCCTGGGTCCCTGCCAGCCGCGGTTCCCAGATAAGTTGGGTTTTATGTTTTATGCCAGCAGTTTGAAGCCCAAGATCTTTTCACATCTGCACAACTTGGTTCCGAATCCTCGGCCAGGACGATTCCTCCTTCCCAGGAACCATGGGCTCCTCCAGAGAGTGGCGTGCAGAGGGGGGTCCCTTTATGGGAGAAGGCCAGGCCCAGGGACATGTGCCTTCGACACGTCGGTGACAAGGCCAGGAAGCCGGGCAAACATATTGCCGAGATCTTCCCAAATCAAAGCCACCGAGAGCACAGTGCAAAGATATTACATTTTAAGCCAGCACGGGCTCGAACGCTGGAGAACTTGAAAACAACAGGGCACAGTTTACAAAAGCAAAAGTCACGGAAACTCTGCTCGGATGAGTCAGGGTGCCGGCACAAAGTTTCCTGGCCAGTCCAGAGAAGGCTCACCTACTCAGGCGGATTTTTTTTTTAAAGTCTTTGTAAATAACTTAATTGAGACCTAACTTAAATACAATAAAATGCACCCATTTAATATATAGTTCGATGATCTTTGACAAGTGTTTATGTGCCCACGTCATCACCAAATCGCTGTGTGGAAGTTTTCCGTCCCAAGAAGAACACGCTCATCATCCCCCAGAAAGGTTTCCCAGAGCCACTGGGCACTGACCTCTCATCTCCGCTTTGTGCCACCGCAGAGCAGTGTCCTAGGCAGATTTTTACACCACATCAGCCAGGACCCTTGGTAGCAAGTAACAGAAACCCTGGTTTAATCTGGCTTGGGGGCCAGGGGAGGGCATATGTGTGTTTAAGGGAATTTTCTGACTCACTCAGAAAGTTCCAGAAGTGATGCTGGCCTCAGACGCAGGTGCATCCAGAGCCTCCAGTGATGTTCTCTAGGCCACATCCCTTTTCCTGTTTCCACCTCTGCTCTGGGCTGTGTCACAGGTGTTCTCACCGAATAAAGTAAATGGCAGGTAACCAGCAGTCCCCAGGTTATTCTACAGATTCAGCAATTCCAGCGGAGAGAGAGCATCGCTCTCCTGGTAATGCCAACCACAGTCCTCATACCGCGCTCGTTGGCCCGGCCTGGGTGACACGGCCTCCCCTGGAGCTGGACGCAGGGCCTGGGGAGAGAGGTGGCAGCAGTCCCACCCGGCCCTGCTGGTGTGAGCCAGGGTGTGCCTGCCGGCAGGCAGACGAAGGAGCGGCCATGTCCCTCCCGTCCGACCACACTCCCGCTTCTCTCCCTCGTATGATTTTTAACTGCTCCCACCCAAAATCTGTAGCCGTGTTATTCACAACAGGAAATGACTCCCCGTCCCCCAAAGAGATGATACGACAACTGCAGGGCCTGCCTCCCCGGCAGCGAGCCGGGCTCTGTGGCTGCTCGCGCCTCCCTCCCGCGGGTCCGCAGGTACATACCTCCTCTTCGGTCAGGACTCGCATTGCTGTCACGTGGCTGCTGGGTGGCTCCAACGACAGAAATTTATTTCCTTGCAATTCTGGAGTCCAGAAGTCCAAAATCAAGGTGTGAGCAGAGTTGGTTTCATTCTGAGCCCTGTGTCCTTGACTTGTGGAGGGCCGTCTTCTTCCTGTGTCCTTGCGTGGTCGCCCCTCTGTGTGCACCTGTGTCCAAATCTCCTGTTCTCGTGAGGACACCAGTCATGTTGGATCAGAGTCCATCCTAATGACCTCGCTTTAACTTAATGACCTCTTTAAAGACCCTGTCTCCAGATACAGTCACATTCAGCCATACAGGGGGCTTAGGGGTTCAACATATGAATTTTGGGGGGACACAGTTCTGGCCATGAGAGGAGCCTATGGCCAAATGGTGACCACCCTCAAGACACACAATTCACAATAGAAAGGAAGATGGAATAACCATAATTTTTTTAAAACTTCCACCTGGAAAAGGGAAGAACAAAAGCACATGGTGCTTGATGGTCTGTGGCATGTTCTCTGCGGGACCCGTCATGCGAGCAGGTTCCTGCTCAGCCAGCTGGCGTGGTGCCGGCGTCTAGGACGGCCCGGTGATCCCACCGCACCCTCGTGTCATCCCCTCCCGGTGCTTGCGGGGTGCACCGAGTGCCTTGTGTCTAGCTGGTGTAGCACAGCAAAGATGAGCAGACACAGGGCTGTGACTGCCACCTTGCTAGTGGACTCTCCCCTGCTGGCTTTACTGAAGCCACCACCGTGCCGTGAGCTGCCACACTAGAGAGGTTGCATGGCCAGGAGGCAAGAGCAGCCTCTGGCTAACAGCCGGCGACGGACGAAGGCTCTTATCCAACAGCCCACAAGGAATTGAGTCCTGTCAACGACCACACGAGCTGGAAAGCAGGCCCCTCTGCACTTGAGCCTTCAGATTAAGGACACCCACAGGGACCCCGCCTGATGGCCCCTGCTCAGAGGCCTGGGGCTAGCCCTACCAGGCGTGGGGTATCGCTGACAATGCAGCCCTGTTTACCTCTTTATAGTTGTTGACGTCTTTGCTCTCTGCCAGCTCAACAAGCTATTAACAGTAACCCAAGCCAGGCCCCTCGCTGACTCAGGGTCCTTGAATCTGAGCCCTAGCCCAGGGGTCTCTCACTTGGCCACAGGTCTTAGGGACTTGGCTCTCCCTCTGGCCTCAACCCAATGGCTCCCATGAGACTTCAGAACAACGAAAAAGAACAGCCTTGGGAGGAGGGCGGCAGAGCTGAGCTGCCTCCCGACATGCATGCCCCCCTCCCAAAAAAGAGGAGCTTTGCCAGCCTCATGGTGGCGTCCCACCAGGACCTGACCAATCACACTTGTGAGGGCGGGTGTTTATAGTATGTCTCTGCCTCTTCCAGGTACCAGTTTTCCCACTGGTTGGGACTCTTGGTTGCAAGTGACAGAAATACCACTGACACGCAGGCAGTAGGCACGTGTGCGCAGAATGTATTGTTCATGTCACTAAAAAGTCCAGGCATGGATGGGCTCCAGGAACAACTGGATCCAGGCGCCTGGATCTGGGGCCTCTGCCAATCGATCAGTCAAGAAACATGAGCATCTCTGCGTGCCAGGCAATGTTCTGGGCACAGCGGCCATGAGAACATGAGAATTCCCACCTTCGGGAAGCTCATGTCCTTCCGAGCAGCCTGTCTCTGCCTCTTGGTCTTGGCCAGTTCTCAGGCTGATCTCACCTCCTGGCGATGAAAGGGGAACCTCCCCATCCCCCAGCACAGCAAACCCAGAATAAGAAGCCCGTGGGAGGCCTTGACATCACTGTAGCCTTGGGATGGCCTCGCCCCTAGGGCTGTCCCTGCAGCACAGAGCCCCAAGTCACCCGAGTCATCAGCCTCAGCGTCTGGGGTCCCCACATTTTCTTTCTTCAGGCGCATTGTTTGAAGCTGATGCCCATCGTCTTCCATGCCTGTTCCTCCTGCCTCTGCAGGGCGGGCAGCGAGAGTGAGCACCATGCCAGCTCGGGGACCCTCCTAGAGCGCCCGCCATCAGCTGCTCCTCACATACGGCCCGCTGAGCACCTGCTCCAGGCCAGCACCCTTCAGGCCGGTGACTCAGGTGAGAACCGACCTCCACCGGCCCTCCATCGGGATTCTTCATTTGCTGGGCAAGAAAGTGGACTTGGCCGGCGTGGGGGAAGGCCACCCTCCCACCTGGCTGTGTGGACGTGCGTGATCTCTCACTCCCACGGGGACTTGACGGAGGCTGGGGAGGGATCAGGAGCATTTGGGTGAGGACTTTGAGGCTTGGAGAAGTCCCCTGAACAGTGCGATTACCCAGCTCGCTAGTGGCAGAGCTCTGGCTGGAAATGAGATCCCAGCCCGGGGCCCAGGGCTCCTTCCTCCCCCTCCCTCAGCACACAGAGTCCTGGTGGGCCCGTCAGCCAGAGCGTCTCTCCACGCAGGCATTTGGGGTGCCCATAACAGCCTTCCCCAGCCCACAAGAACCCCTTCCCCACAGGCCCCGCCCTGACTTCCGGACCATGGGCTCACTGGTGGCCTGAGGCCTCCTGGACTGTCCCTGGTGGCCTCTGGGACAGGAGGCACCATTACCCCCCACAGACCCTGGCCTCATTCCCCAATTTCCCTGCAGCCCAGCCCGCCCTGGCCAGGCCCCTCAGCCCCCAGCTGGCTCTTCTGTGCCCTGCGGGACAGGCCCACCCCACAGCGCCCACGTGAGCAGCCCGCCGGCGGGCAGGGGGCACCCTCCCTGCATCTACACCCTCCCGCTGCCCTCCCACTCCTCAGGGGGCCGAGTGAAGCTTCCCTGGGGGTCCTCGGAAGCTCCAGGCCTGGGCCCAGGGGAGTTGCTCAGACCTCCCAGCTCCAGAGGGAGGAGGCGCCGCCGCCCTGCCCTGAAAGCCAGAGCGCCACATCCGGGTGCAGGTGGGGGTCTGATCTTTACAGTCTGGGTGGAGGCAGGGCGCGGGCAGCTAGAAGTGATGCCTCGCCATCCTGCCAGAACCGCTCTGCCAGGGCAGCTGGTGGCCTGAGCCAGCATCTCAACCTCCCTGAGGCCTCATCTCACAAATAAGGCAGCGATAACAAAACTCAGCTCAAAAATCTACAGTGATGACGCGTTCATGTAACCAACCTGGTACCTCCCACCGCAGCGGTGACAGCAGAGCAGGGACAGGGCAAGACAAGCAAGGTTCCTGGAAGGAACATTTAGGAAGACATGCTGTTAATAGCAGTTTTTGGAAAAGCAGCTTGTGAAATAACCAGGCCCTATGTTTTCGTTCATGCAAAGAAAAAAAATATATATATACATATTGACATACATATGCACAGAAAAATCCTTCCAGGCTAAACAGTGATACCCAGGGGTGAGGACAGGGGAAAACCTTATTTCTTCCTCAGTATTGGAATCTTTTAAAATAAGACTGTATTGGTATCTTACCTATGTAATTTTTAAAGATGTTTAAAGTACGAGGAGAAACAGACAACACAATAGTTGCGGGAAAGAACGTCTCTGGAAATCTTTGGTGGGACAGGCAAAAGCTCGAATGAAGCTCAGAGGACAGGAATACTAAAGGTAACCTGAAGCATCTTACTCCTCCCCTGGCATGGAATATTACAGGATAGTTTTAAATCCGAGGCCCTCCCCAAGACACACACACAGAAACCTCAATACATTCTAAAAATCAGGCTCATTAACTGACCATACAGCAGCGAAAATAGAAAATATTTTAAGATCTGAAATATTTTAAACCCAACAACTAGGGAATCAGAACATACCACGAACATCCCGAAAAGTGTCAAAGCATGCGCAGGTCAGAGCAGGTGTGGTAGGACGGCAAGGTGCACACATGGGAAAGGCCTGGAAGGACTGTCCCCAAAGAAATTATTAATCTCTCTGGTGGTGGAATTACGAGTCATTTTTATTTTTCTCTGTTTTGAGTATCTGTTCAGTGTCTCCAACACAGTCCATAATAAACACAAGCAACTTTGGTAATAAAAACAAAACAAAACCCCCAAATTCCAGGAGGTACTCCCTCTGGGGCTGGCCCTGGGCGGTGGCCGTATCAGTGCCCTGCCCCCGTGGTCTCCCTCTTCTCTGACGTGTCCAGCAGCCAAACAAAGCAACATTGAGTGGACGAGGATGTTTTCCACCCTCTGATGCTGTGGGGCAGGAAGCAAACTGTCCCAGCGAGCGGCGGTGGCACGCTCACAGCACGAGTGACAGTCACCTCCCCACACTGCCGGTGCCTTCTCCGAGGTCTTCCTCATCACTTACTAGCACTGAGGGCAGCAGCTGGTGTACGTCAGGGCTTTTCCCAGCTCTGATGGGGGACCAAGAGCAAGCCTCAAGTTCAGAGCCTTCACTGGAGTCCCAAAGCCAGTCTGGGGGAGCCATGTGACCCCTATGGGCTCTGAGCAGTCCGCGGCCTGCCAGGGGTCACCTGTAGGTCATTCCATTAGGCATTGGGCGAATAAACTCTGAGTGCTCCTTACATGCTGGGACCCCAGGGCGGACCTGGCCACCCTGGCGCTCTTCCCAGGAAGAGGAGGCTGACAATGGAGGAGCCACCGGCTGTCCCAGCTGCTCCTGCTGCACGGGGCTGGGCAGTGAGGGCACGCTGCCACTGGCTTGCACTCGCCTCTCTCCCAAGTCCGGGGCGGCCGTGTGGCGGGGGTGCTTTGCTTTCCACAGTGGGCTTACTGACGTCGGAGCTAAACTAGTTTCCTGTGGCTGCACAAACTGGGTGTTTAAAACAGAAAGCTCTTCCCTCACAGTCTCAAGGCCAAAGCCCAGAACTGAAGTGTCAGCGGGGCCACGCTCCCCCCAGAGGCTCCACGGCCGAGTCTTGCTCGCCTCTTCCAGCTGCCGGAGACTCCAGGCGTTCCTTGGCTTGTGGCCAAGTAAATCCAGTCTCTGCCTCTGTCCTCTTCTCACTATGTATCCCGTCTGTGTCTCTTAAAGGACACCTGTCATTGGATTTGGGGGCCACCCGAATAATCCAGGATGATCTCATCTTGAGATCCTTAACTTAAGTACAGCTGCAAAGACCCTGTATCCGAGTAAGGTCACATGAACGGGTTCCGGAGCATGGACGTGTCTTTAGGGGCCCCCATTCAGCCCACCACGGGAACTAGCCCAGGGCGTGGTCCGTCCGTGCGCACGCCCGTGCCCATCAGCAAGTCCTTACTGAACGTTTACAGCGTGCGGGCTTCGTGCTGGGGACAGACAGAGGGCCCAAGTCGGACACAGCACCCACCTAACTAAACCTCGTCTGCAGCGATGGGGGGAGGAGGGTTAGGATGCTTAGAGAGTACTTAGCAGAACGCTTAGCCCAGGGACCAAGCCACAGACATTTACTGAGCACCAGTGTGCACCAGGCCCTGATTCAGGGGTGACGGAGACACGTACTCTCCCCCACCCTCCGTCTTCCCCCATCCTCACCCTGAGCTCACTTCGGGGCAGAGGAGCCAGGCATTTATAATCACACGGCCAATGTTCACACAAGTATGTGTTGTTGGCTTTTATTAGAAAATATTCACGGTTCGTTATTTTCTTTCAGTCAGGATAACAGCTCTTTTCTCTCCAAGCCCCACTCCGCCAGATCTCACTTCTTTTCCTGCACCCCAATATTTGACCTCCCTCCTATTTTCATGGAACAAGAGGATGCCTAGGAGAGAGCAGTGCCACAAGAGGATGCCTAGGAGAGAGCAGTGCCACCTCCCCACTTCATGGCCCCAGCCGACCCACAGCTGGTTCTCTGCTTCCCCCCTGGGCGATGCACCAGCTCTAGGCTGGGCTGAGCCCTGCTGTGGGCTGGGTCCCCTCCCCCGCCCCAAGCCCTCCTGCAGCTGCCGCCTCTTCTCACGCGTCAGGAGCTCCCCCTGTGCTGAGTCTCGCCGCACGCCCGCACACAGCCATGTTCGTAGCAAATGGGTGAAGGAAACCTCCTGCCTGGTGTATCATCTCTGCGCCCCCACTCCCATGACCACAGATTCCCTCCAAAAGTCACCCGCACTCCCTGAGTGCTGCTGCTAGCTCCATGAGCCACTCGGGGTATCTGCTGCCGAGTGTCCCCCTAGAAGGGGTCCTCTGGCACCACCCACCCAAAGTACAGCCCCCCCAGCCCTCCCCCATTTTGCACATTGTGAGGACCAACCGAGTTCCGCATACAAGCTCCTGCACAGCGGCTCTCCCATCGCTCGAGCAGGTGCCACTGCGGGAAGCCGCCTGTCTCCCCTGCTCATCTGCACCTGGAACTGCAGCTGGACTAGCACCTGCTCAGCACCTGGAACTGCACCTGGCGCACAGCCACCCCCGGTGAACGTTTGCTGAGTGGCTGCCTGACGGCCATCAGGAGGAAGCCTGGGTGCCCTGAGGGCCACTGACCCTCACAGGATATCACCACCCTGTCCGGGAGGAGGTGGGGGGCTGGGGGCCCCGGCCCGGAAGGACCCGAGGTAAGGACTGCGGGAAGGTGCCATGGGCTCCGCCTCCCCCTCTCCACACTGCAGGGCCAGGGCACCCCTCCCCACAGAGCGCTGCCCAGACACCCCTTAATGGCATTGCATGCACCTGCGCAGGTGACCCAGAGGTAGAGGCTGGGCTCAGTGGAGTCAGAGGAGGGGTCCTGCAGGCTGCAGAGCACCAGGGCAGCACGTGCCAGCACCCACGGGGGCAGCCTGTGCCCCTCCTGGAGACAGGCCCCAACCCCCACCCGGCTCCTCCCGAATCCCCACCTCTCTGCCCCCACCACCCTCTGACTCCCCCACCTTGGTGGCTGCCGCCTGGGCAGTAGGAGGAAATTGTGTTTGTGTGTTTCCTCCCCCAGGACTGTGAGTTCTGTGAGGACTCGTGGCCATCGTGGTCATCATTGTATATGTGCTGTGTGTGCACACAGACATATATATGTGTGTGTATGGATTGTGTACATATGTATATATGTGTATCAATATATGTGCTATGTATATATCTATGTGTGCCATGTATATATATATGTACAAATATATGCTAAGTGTCAGTGCTACGTGTAATGTATATATGCTATATATGTGTATGCGCTGTGTGTGCTGTATGTATGTATATGTGCATGTGTGTTATAGATATGTGTGTGTGTTTATACATACATGCATGTATGTATCTAGCACACAGTGTGAGTTTGATAATACTGTGTAAATCTGTGCTGAACCTAAAGGAGAAACTTCCGATTCCAGTGGCAGAGCACCTGCGGAGGTTGGTAACTGTGGGACGTGGCATCGTGTTCCCGCTGTAGATACAAAGAAACGTTAGAGAAAACATGATTCCCCCCACCCCACCCATGTGAAATAGGGGTGAAGGATGAAGGACAGGAAGGGAAATCTCCGGGTGTCACAGATGAATTTGCAGCTGGAGCTGACCCCGATGGCCAAGGTTACATGAGACAGGGTATAGGATCCAGGGGGAGGGGTTGGGGGCAGGAGGGGGTCTTGGAGTGACATGGCGTGGGGGAGGGAGCATGTGTGACCTGGACTGGGACCTGCCCAGAAGAAGCACATTTGGCCCAGCACGCCGTTAGGTGCTTCCCTCCGCCTGAAACTGTGTGGGGGTGTGAGCACGGCGGGCATTGGTCTGACTCACCAAAGCCCCACGTCCGCACCATCCGCAGGTGTGGAATCCGAATCTGCAACCACGTGCATGATGCCAAATCTCCAAGCCAAGAAATCCGTCAAAGACCAGTGAAATCCTCTGCATACTCCACAGAAGCCAACGTCAAATGCCTTCCGTGAACACGTGGGGCTCCTGCAAGGAAAAAGCAATGTTATCGCTGTAGAAGACAACCAGTGATTGCAAAACCGCCTGGGAAAGCATTAATTAAAAAATTGATATTAGATCAAATTGACTTTATGGTTAAAAAAAGTATTAAGGATGATGAGGACCACTGCATAAAAGGCACAATTCACCAGTATTATGCAATAATCTTGGATTTGCACATACTTAGCAAAGTTTCGAAATAGGTGGAAGAAAAACTGACAAGACTATACAATCATAATGGGTTAATATTTTTAGCAGACAGAAATTAATAAGGATACAGAGCATTCGAACAACACAGCTTCAAAAAGAAAACAAGAATTGACCATCTACCGGGCTACAAAGTGAATTTCAATAAAATACAAAAAAACTGTGCTCACTTCGGCAGCACATATACTAAAATTGGAATGATACAGAGAAGATTAGCATGGCCCCTGTGCAAGCATGACACTTCTTTTTTAAAAAAAAAGAAAAAAGACTGACCACATTATCTAACTTCCAGGCAATACAGACGTCAACAAAAAGATAGCCAAAGTCATGCATTGTAAAATATATTTCTAAATAATTTATGGGAATTTAAATTAAATATTTAAAATAGTTTTAAATTGTAAAATATTTAAACATGAATGATAAAAACGCTTCGTACCAAAACTCATGAAACATCTAAAGAAATACATAATGGTACTTTCACAGCCCTCAACACCCATTAGCCAAAGAAGAAGGTTTGAAGATGAATTACCTAAGCATTCAACACCAGAAGCTGAAACAAGAATCACAAGGTAAATTCAAAGAAAATGGAAGAAATAAAAGCATAAATTAGGGAAATGGGAAGCAAAGAAACATAGAGAGGATTCCTTTTTTTTTTTAAAACAGCTCTGGAAAAATGAACCTCAGGCAAGCTGATCAAGGGGGAAAAAAAGGAGTGGAGTCACACATAAAGAATGGCAGGTAAAACTGAGGTTTTAAAAACTATAAGAGATTATAACAGAATAGTGTGAGTATTATACTGCTAAATGTGAAGCCAGAAAGCAAGAAAAATTTTCTAGAAAAATAATATCATCTGCTCTAACTCAAGAAGAGATTAAATGTCTGAATAGATCTAAAACATTAAATAAATTGGATTTGTAGTTCTTTTTAAAGCCATGCACATCTACTCACATTCACATAAAAATTACCAGACCAGGCCGGGCGCGGCGGCTCACGCCTGTAATCCTAGCTCTCTGGGAGGCCGAGGCGGGCGGATTGTTTGAGCTCAGGAGTTCAAAACCAGCCTGAGCAAGGGCAAGACCCCGTCTCTACTAAAATTAGAAAGAAATTAATTGGACAACTAAAAATATATAGAAAAAATTAGCTGGGCATGGTGGCACATGCCTGTAGTCCCAGCTACTTGGGAGGCTGAGGCAGTAGGATC